>JAODAC010031247.1:0-14704 GCA_027575185.1 Mimaenictus wilsoni
AAAATTATGGTCTTGGACTCATGTTATGTTACTCGTGTTTTGTTACTCATGTTATGTTACTCATGTTATTCAATTCCAGATTCCAGATCATTCCCTTGCAGTGATTAGCCCTTATAAAACTACCTACTAATAAATTCATGTTGAATCTGAATTCGTCCCAAGGTTATTATGCCACATTGATTTCAAATCAAATCTAAGAATGAAACTAAAAATTTTAACAGATAAAACACGGTTTTTGAATTTTCTATATACACCCGGTGAAGGTAGACGCAAAATAATGTACGTATGTACATAAATAAGTAGTGGATGTGTTTAGACTAAAAATCCGCACGGACGACTGTGTGCCGCGCGTATCGAAAGTTAATGCACTTTGGTTAGTCAATTCGGCGGATTCGTTCAACGAACGCTCGCGATTTTAAAACGCGCCGAAGGTCGTCCGCATGTGCGCATGCATGCGTTCGTCCCGGTGTTGCGCGAATTTCAGGCGCAAACGGGGGGCCCCCGAAATCGCGTCGCCGCCACGCCATGCACCAGCGACGCGCCTAACTATGTTTACAACAACGCTCCGCGAACGTGAAATGTACTTTTTCAAAGAAGCCACGCATACGTTCTTCTCTGCCGAATGCAATGGCCGTCCCAATATTGCATTCGTGAAAATAATATATACCGATATGAAGTTGGCAGCGGAGAGCAGCGAAATACTACTTCAATTTAAAAAAAAATCATTCCATTGATCAAGGAGCTATCAATATTTTCAGGGGAGTTACTAATATTGGCAGGGGAGCAATCTATCTGTGACAGATTTTGCTATTAGAATTCTATAATCTTCGTTCTGGTGTACAAAGTGCAACGAGAAACTAAAGATATGTTGAGAAATGTTGATAACATCAAGTAAAAAGAAGTAATATAAAACACTGTAATTAATTCGTTGTGAGTTAAAAACTTCGCTGCTAAGTTCTTATCGCATACACACTGGATGTTGACCAGATGCAGATAGAGTCAATATTTTGAAGCAGTTGGTAGACAAAGTCCAGGTCGAAGAATGCCGACATAGATTAAAGATGCGCCTTCAACTAGTAGCCACAGTCGAAATATGCATTTAGCGATCCGGTTTCGGTGCTGTGTGTGGACACTGGAATAGACTTAAGTTTGCTTGGGACCCGGAGCAGCTTTGGGGAGACACTATGCCCACGCCAAGTTAAGGCTGCATGGAATGGGTCGGTAAGCCTTTGGGTTTTTCGCTTTATTGCCCCAGCTCTGGGACAAGGAGATTTCGGCAGGACCCGGGCGGGTGGGACGACGAGAGAGGACGCGAGTGCATCCATGCGTTCCGCGGACACTCCGCGCCTAGGCCCCTCGAGGTCCATGAACCGCTCGCGTCGTGCTGTCGAGGGGGGTCATCACCGTCACACCGTCCGCCAAAAAAATCGCGCCCGTCACGCGAAATTCGCCAGCGCGGACGGATGCACAACTGCAACCTTTCGCAGGCCCCACGAAAGTCAACTGCATCCTTCGCCATAAAACCGACCTAAATTACAACCGAAAGTCACGCTAATGATTCAAATCATCTTCTAGACGTACCAATATAACGTATCGTAAAAATTGTTATCGTTTTGCATGTTTGTGATACCATCTACTGATCCTTCCAAGGTTGATTCTATACAATCTTAAAATAACTAATGAACTAATGGTAATATGACTAATTCATATTTGTGATCAGGAAATAGCTTGAGAAGGTGTTTATTAATCATTCTTTTGCATTTGCTACGAATTTCTATGACATGCAACACATGACCCGCGGGTCACTAAGTGACCCATTTACTAATTACAAATGACCCATTTTATTAAATGAATTTGGCTCACATTCAAAAGAAGTTGCCGATCCTTCCTCTATGATATTTCTATAAAAAATATAAAAAATGTTAAAATTATTAAATAAATACCTTAAAATTAATTAGATCACTCCATAATAGGAAATGTTGAAAAAGGTACCACTTTAAAGAAAATGGTACCATTTTGAAACACACTGAAATGGGTACGATGTATCAAAGTATAAAGCAGCGTTTTAGTTGAAGGCAGTTAGGACAACCGGTATGTGTATGCGTACACACGCTGGGGTTGGCGGAGGCGGCATGCCCTGTCGGCGGCGGCGTGCCACGGAAACCGCAATAAATCTCGTCGCCCCGTGCGCGCGTACGTACAAAGCGGACGCCGACGATTCGTTACCATCTTGTTGAATTCGTTACCGCTTACCGCGCTTTATGCGCCGGTTTCAACAATCGTCGAGGACTATACACACAGCAAAGAGCCACAACACACGTCACCTGGCACAATTGCAACACGTCAACGCAAAAATTGCCCTCAAAACGAGCTGCCTGCATACCGCTGTCATCTAATCGCAAAATTAAAGTCAAAATTACGTGCCCCCCTAGCGGGAGCATGATTTAATATATTTATACCAGCCGCGAAAAAAGATGAATCCCTGGTGGATATTCATATTTCTATGGTTTACTCTCAAATTCCAATTTCATCTTACAGTTAGGGAAGGGCGTTTTTAAAATTACTTTTATACTTGATAATTTGTAGTGGTCGTGAATACATGACTCGCGGGTCAGCGAGTTGTTTAGCAATTTAAAGTGACTTTAGTTTAGGAATGATCGGGGACCACCTACACATATCCATGATCCAAATATTCCTGTATTATTCGGAGCTGGCGGATGTTGAACCACATCCAAAAGGTTGGTGCCCTTCCTGTAAGGAAATATTTCAGAACATCAGTACATACTTCATTGAAGTTCTGAAAGAGAATATGTTCTTCCTTTGTCAAGTTTCTAGACTGAACCAGGAAGGAGTTTCTAGACAATATTCAAGTGAACAACTATATTCAGGAACTCAACTGGTAACGCACAAGCGTTGTAACGCAAAGGTCCCAGATTCAAACCCCGTTATCGTCGCCGAGATGTAAACTGAGATCTCGCACTCTACAATGTCCAAAATCCTGAATAAGGAGGAATGCTGTACTATGGGCCTGCAACCTATCCCCGTAAAGTGACACATGGAAAGAAGCCGTATGGCGAGACTGGGTCCGGCCAGGTGAAAGCTAACGGCTCCAATTAGGTTCCAATTAGGAATGATGAAAACCATTATTAACGGACCAGGGCTCAAACCCAAACTACTTCAGGTAATGTGTAACTAGAGAGCATACCAATTGTGAAAAGGTCCGATTTGAAGGACCATGAAATTAGTTGATCCGGTTCGAAGGTCCATGAAAATAGGTTCATCCAGAAGAGGATCCAAGAAAATTGATTTGTTCGATTCGTTGGACCCATGAAAAGAGGGTGATCCAGTTCGACTGGACCATGAAATTAGTTGATCAAGTTCTATTGTTTAATCTTAATAAACTTTGTTTAATCTAATAGTAAAATAAATATTTCAATTTCCAGATATAAGAATTTTCTACTTTTAAATACATTAAAAGATAACATGCAAATATTTCGCGAATGTATTTAGACTTAGACGTGTATGCAAAGTTTTCCCTCAAATTTCCCTATTACTTCTGCCAGCGTTGCAGAAATTCGCAACAAAAACCCTCCGTACTCTCATCCTAGAAGTTGATAAATAAGCGGGTATTAAAACAGCGGAGAAAACTTCAATATCTATTGGGGATTTGGCGTGGTTGGTGCGGAGGGGTTGGCACGGTTAGTTAGTTCCTCGCATAACTGCCTCCCCGCCTACCCTCGTTGCCGCCACCAGGTCGAAAGTTATAAGTAAAGAATGGATCTTTACAGCGCGCCGGAACTACACTAGGTGGCAAGAAGCAGTAGCAACCGAAGAAGAAGAAGATGCCGCCTAGATACAAGTTTCACCGCCCGCCCTACACCCCCATCCCATGGCGCCCACCCTCGGCAGCCGCCAACTGTCTCGCAAATCCTTTCAACCCCTTAGCATCCGTGGCGCCTTTTATGCCGCCGCGTTCATTTCCCTTCCATCTTCTTTCCTCGTCGCGACCTGCCTGCTGTAGTTTCGTAGTTTTCTTCACGATCTTTCTGGATCTCGCCCCCCCCTGCGCGCGGCAGCGGTGGCAACTTAGCGAGCCGCTCGCACACCCCACCAACCCCCGCGCACCCGCGCGCGTAAAAACCCCAAAGTCGCGCAACTATAGAGCACAGCTACACATCTACACAGTTGCCGCTGGAAGCGGAGGGCCCACAGGGTGATGGGATGTTCGCGGGGGGTGGCAGTGGCAGCGGCGGCACAGCAGGCAGTTCCTCATTTTCGTCGCTGCGCGCCGCCGCCGCCCGACCTTCCGCGAACGAGTCGCGAGGTCGCCGCGGCTGCGATGCGGCGGATGCTGCGGGCGCGCGGCAGCGGTGGAGGCGGCGGCAGCGGCGGCGGGGGTCGCGCCGTGCTTAGTTTTAAAACTTATATTTGTAAGGGAAGAAGAAAATGTCTTAGTTACATAAAATCAATAAAGCTAGTCGCTACACCGCGCGGCGGCGGCGGGCGGGCGGGCGGGCGGTGGCGCCGGCGGTGGGCCGTTTTATGCTCTTCTTCTACTTTCTACTTCTACTTTACTTTTACATCTACATCAACATCGCGTGTTGAGATTCGGCTGGCGGCGGCTTAGTTGCCACCCCCGCGATGAACTATATTTTCAAAAACTGAATCCATATCTTGAGAAGTGCTCCGCTAAGTCTCTGCACAAAAAAGGAAAGACGCATACAAGAAAACTTGTATTGCAGTGAGACCTGACATATGCGGAACCTGTATTATATGGAATCCAGTCTATAGCGGACATTTTGCCAGGTCCGTTGGTTTCCGCGGAAACAAAATAAAATATATGTTATTTGCGTAGATCCCATGATTCCATGACGTCCATACGTCGCCGTATATGGCTATGGCTACGTTCTAAAATCCTTAAATATCGTTTTTTGCCGATTAAATACATTTTTGGCTTTTTACTTCGGCCCCTGATTTAGAAAATATCATTTACCCCCTGATGTGGTATTGTATTGTCCTTATTTACCGGACACCTAACCATAACGAAAAGTCGATTGTCCCGTAATTCTTCGTTACATCCACTTTTCACTGAATATAATAATTTTTAATTATTTTATAATTTTGGCAAATTAAGTAATGATATTAAGTTAAGTTATGAATGAAGTTATAATATTTATAAGGGGAGCACAGGGTCATAGGTTTATTTGAAAAAAGCGAATCATAAATAATAATTTTGGGCAATCAGCAGGGGTTACCAAACTGGTAGACATGGAGTATTCTAATAGGAGACACGACAATTCACGAAAGGGAGAAATCTCCTTAACAAATTACTTAATAACACTTGTAAAATCATGTGCAACATTTGGGTCACTGATATGTGCCATAGCAAAACAAAGGGAGGGTCCACAATTGGGGACAAGGGTTGATCTATATCCTGGTAATACTCAAAAATAAAACAGGGAAGAAGAACATGGATATTACATCGCAATCCCCCATCTAGTAGATATTGATTGCTGACTTTCATTTATCCAGGGGGGACGTCCCCCATCTACAAGAGCGCGTCCCCAGTTTCCGACAGCTGATCAACAATTTATTTTTGATATTATCAGGATACCAAAAATCAAACCAATGATATTTATCATACGTTACAATCCTCTACCTAGTAGGTATTGATGCTAACATTCAATTATCGAGGGGGATGTCCCCCGATTCGACAAAGTGGTGCTCCACTTGCCGACAATTGGTCTAGATCTAGATAATACCCAGCAACAGGGAACCAAAACACAGCTGTACCTTACATTGCATTCCTCTGAATAGTAGATAACATTCCATTATCAAGAAGCGGGGGGCGTCCCCATTGTCGAGAAAGGGGGTTCCCCAGTCCTCAATCTAGTAGATGTTGATTAATTCATTTATTTAAAAAATATTAAAAATTGGCGAAATGGAATAGAGAAGGGAACGCAAAAATGTTTATTTAAAGGTTGGGGTGGGCACAGCAACACAACGTTTGGGCACCACTGATCTACATCAAGGGTCTGCCACCGCTCTTGATTGTCTTGATCATTGAGTCACACTCATTATCATAAAGGAAGGAGGTCCCCCATCATTAACAAGAAGTCCCACAATGACCCACGTCCTGATAACACCCAAAACTTAAACCAAAAATTCACAGTTCTCTATCAATTACATATTAATTACACTCCTGAAAAAATACGAATTATTTTTCACCCCACGTGTGGGGGTAATTCCGAGAACATTGTTCTTGTGGATGGCAGAACGTGTCCTCAAATTTCAAATCAAAGTGATTAAATACCTACAAACATTTTCATATTTGTTTTTCTCCTGCCTCGTATTGATAGGTACAAATTATTGCAAAGTTAATCAATCAAAACTGCAATTTTTAAGTGGAAATAATTGAAGCAAAAAACCCGAGAGACCTGTTGACCACAAGGCTGAAGTAAAATATAATCGTTTCTTATTATTTGATCACTATTTTCATAATTAGATGTATAAATAATTATTATGATTGGATTTAAGTCTGAGAAAATAGGCATATGGTATCAGAAATAAGATACATTAGTTTTGAAATGAAGATTAGAAGTTACTATATTCGAGAAATCATTTAACATCATTTTAATCATAATTAATAGTCATTTAATGACAGTTTTACGTTTTAATTTCACCGTACAACCAAAATTAGGAATGTCTCTTATTATTATCTTCTGCCAATATGAACAGTCCTTCACTCGTAACTCGTGATAGGGAAACTAATAGTAATAATGGTGATGAGTCCTTTGATATTCGTAAACAACTTCATTGAATGTTCCGCCACGAGATTTATGAAATGTCATAGCACATCCTGATACTAATGATTTCACATTATGTTTATGGTGTTATTATTATTCATGGCAATGGTAGATATTTTACGTTTCGCTTACTCAACGCAACCGAGATATGCCAATCCACGCATGCGCCATACTTACAAAGTACATAAATAAAAACGGTTCATCACTCAAGTTGAAATAATAAATACATTACAAAAAAAGGAAAGTTAAAATCGGATTATTAGTTTTTGAGGTATACGCCGTCTAAATTTAGCTCGCATTCTCCAGTTTACATCCAAAGTCAAACGCTCCTATACTTCAAAAATTCAGTATTTTCGAACATTGAATCCATATCCTTCACTATCTATATAAAAAGGCAGTCATACACATAAAGGAAAACGCATATGACGGATAAAAAAAATAATTATAAATTACTTTCTGCAACATAGTAATTAAATTAATCATCTCATCATTAAAACATCTCGAAATAATAAACACATCGCTTTCAAAAAAATAACAAACATTCATTAATCAGTCGTTTTTTTTTTGCAATCACTTTGCATATGTTTTCGCGGCTCGTACGTAACGATTTCGCGTTCTCATCGCGAAATCGTTCAATTACTGAATTTCGCCAATCTGCATTAAAAGGCACAAATTTTCGCAATTAGTGCGAATTGAACGAAATGCGCTTCTTTTCGGGGAACGCGCGCGTGTATGCAGATCATTCGCTGGAGAATATTGACTATTAGAGGGAGAAAAATGACGAAACGATGGAGTTAAAGAGCAGCGCGCGAGGGGCGGTTGTATTCGCGGGGTACAGGGGGAAGTTGAGGAGAGGAAAAAAAACAGCACGCGAATCTGGTACAAGTGGCGAGCTGGCAGCGCAATAAAGAAGCGTCGCAATCGAGATAGAGAAGAATGTAGTTAGCCGAGCGCTGCCGCTGTGCGCACCCTGGCGAAAAACTAAACTCACCCCTGCGTCGCGCGAGCGTGCTGATTTGAATAGGCCGGCGCGGCGGAAGGGTTGCCTGGCGCGCGGTATGATTTTTTTCCTGCTACGGCTTCTCTATGACGGGGTGGGGTGGCGTGCAACTTGTAGTGGTCGCGCGCGCTGACGTACGGGTGGCACTCTGATGGGGCACTCCGTGCCGCAAGTGGGGTATTCAAATTCCAAGTGAATGCAGATTACGTCAGGGCATTCGCGACGCACTCGCCAAATCCGCGAACGAAGGAAATGAACACTGAGGGGGAAAAGACGGATACATCTCGTATCACAAAAGTCGTCTTACAATTAGATCTGAGATAAGAAGTTAGAAGTGATCTTTCCAGCATCATATTAATTATTTGTTACACTGAAACCTCTCATGTATGGAACCAGTATCATGACAAATCCTGTCTACAACGGAAAACTAAACCTGGTCCGTTGGTTTAAGTGACTCAACTAATGTAAATTGAACGGTATTACACGGAATCTGAAACGGAATGAAATATTTTATAAGGGCAAATCATAGACGTTGCTATATATGGCCAAAAATTTCACTTTTGTCTATTTTGTCGCAACAAGTGCTGTTAAACTTACATTTTTATTTTGTTAAAAGCCGCCCCTCCTTCTTACTACATGGTTTTGACCAGTAATATGCGAAATTCTGCCAACTACAGAAAAATAGTTGGTCTCCACTATTTGTAATTCTTCTTACGGAGTATACTCTCAGTAGGTCAAAAATTCATTTTTTTCTTATTTCCTTAAAGCAGGGGATTCCAAACTGCGCGCCTCCCTAGTGGCGCCCCCTAGGGCTTTCAGGGAAAGCCCGAGAATTTACAATAATAGCTAGACGACGAATTGAAGAGTAATATATGCTTCACAAGAATCAGAACCACAAAAATGCTCGACTTGTAAAGTATTTTATACTTTAAAAAGTGCGATAAGTCACTCAATAGCTGAAGCAACTAATTGCAAGGAATCAGAATCACCAAAATACACTCGAACTGAATGAATTTTATGCCTAAGAAACTGCAACAAGTCCTGTAATATCTGAAACTAGAAATCAAAGTGTAGCACATAGTTCAGAGGAATTAGAACCGGCAAAAATGTTCGAACTTGCTTAGTTTATGCCTAAACAAGTGCGATAAATCCCTCTGTAGCTAGAACAAGTAATTAGAAGTAAGTAATTAGAAGCACCAAAAAATGCCCGAGCTCAATCTTTATACCTATGAAGAGTGATAAGTCCCGCATTAGCTAGAACAAGAGGGGGGGTGCAGGGCAATTCTTCTTCTTCTTATCGTAAGTCGTTGCGACTTATTGTGACGATGATATCAAGTTGAATTAGCCTGCCTTTCTTGTCGCGTTGACTGCCAGATGTCTTTCCATCTTTTCTGGAGGTATGCCTAGGTGTCGTTTTGTGTTAGTTTGTCCGTCTCTGGCTATTTTAGCTGGACGATCAGATGCCATTCTTGAAACATGTACTCCCGCCTACGCCCCCGAATCCATCATACTATGTCCGGTACACCGCATGTCTCTCTGATGTAGGAGCTCCTTTTCCGATCCGGTAGTGTGAAGCCATTGCTCGCAGGCTTCTCATTTCTACCGGCCTCGTCCTTCGCTTCGTGTCTGCTGTATCAGCTCTAGTTTCAGCTGCGTACGTTAGGATCGGTCTCACGCAGGCTCTGTATATGCGCGTGACAGTGTCTTGTTCTTCTAGATCGGCCACTTCAGCGCACCAGATATCCGTGCTGCCTTCTTAGTTCGCCTGATGACGCAATTCCTGAGGTCTCCATACGAGTTTAGCCTTACTCCTAGGTAATCGAAGAATGATACCTGTTCAATTATCTCATCCTGGACAACGACATAGCACCTTGTTGGATATTTGGATACAACTAGCGTTTTGGTTTTCTTCGTTGCTATCTTCATATTTAACATGTGGCAAGCTTCCCCAAAGTTATTCAGAAGGCGTTGCAAACCAACAGGGCAATTCATGTTCTTACAATCAGAAGAATCAGAACCATCTAAAAATTCTAAAAATTATAACATAAAATAATAGTTTTGTCCCTTAATTTCCCAAATGCTATTCACCTGTAATATGCGGAATCCGGTCAGCAACAGAAAAATAGTTGTCGTATCTTTGACAGTATTTTCACAGTATTTAAAACACAATTTCTTGGACTTATGCCAAACTATCTGGCAATATATAATAATTCAATGCAAACACATATATCGTGTATTTCAATTTTTGGTTTGATCCATGGAAACGTGACCCTTTGTAATTACCGAAGCAGTTTTCCAAATTTAGTCTTAATTTCTTTAAGCATCAAATCTGTTAAATGGTTTTGGTACATGTTTTTGCTTGGATTTACCCGTGTCGATCCAGCTCCAGCTGTAAATTTAGTCATCTCTATTTTTATTTCTTTTCAAGGATAATGTAACCTACCATATTCTGAAAGATGATATCTTAAACATGTTTCAAATAAAATTTTCAAAAAATATCCAAGTTATAACTGAGTCATTAATTAATTGATTGAATCATTCATTAACGTATTTTCAATTTCGCAATACAGTCTAAATTCTGGACGACTATTACCATTATCTTCTGGCCCTATGAACAGTCCCAAATGTATTACATTGCCGCAGGAATTGGCCCTTTTAGAACCATTTTCATTGATAACTTCCAATAATTAATATAAAGTAAATAACTTATTGCAAAAAAGATATATCGCACCAATTAGGCTAGGCTACAGAAGATATCATCAGAAAGAAGGTGTTCTGAGGAGTAGATTGATACCAAAATTATTACATTGCCGCAGGAATTGGCTCTTTTAGGACCATTTTCATTGATATCTTCCAATAATTAATATAAAAGTCAAGAATAAATTGGAAAAAAGATATCTCGAACCAATGAGGTTGAGCTACAGATGATATCGTCAGACAGAAGGTGTTATAAGGAATAGATTGATACTAAATGTATTACATTGCCGCAGGAATTGGCTCTTTTACGACCATTTTCATTGATATTTTCCAATAATTAATATAAAAGTCAAGAATAAATTGGAAAAAAAGATATCTAGAACCAATGAGGTTGGGCTATAGATGATATCATCAGAAAGAAGGTGTTCTGAGGAGTAGATTGATACCAAAATCATTACATTGCCGCAGGAATTGGCTCTTTTACGACCATTTTCATTGATATTTTCCAATAATTAATATAAAAGTCAAGAATAAATTACAAAAAAAGATATCTCGAACCAGTGAGGTTGGGCTACAGGTGATATCATCAGAAATGGATGTTCTAAGGAATAGATTGTTGCTAAATTTACTACATTGACGCAGGAATTGGCTCTTTTAGGACCATTTTCATTGATATTTTCCAATAATTTATATAAAAGTCAATAATAAATTGCAAAAAAGATATCTGGCACCAAAAAGTTTGGGCTACATATGATATCATCAGAAAGTGGGTATTCTAAGGAATATATTGATATCAAATTTACTACATTGTCCCAGGAATTGGCTCTTTTACGACCATTTTCTTTGATATTTTCCAATAATTAACATAAAAGCCAATAATAAATTGCAAAAGAGATATCTCGCACCGAACAGGTTGGGCTACAGATGATATCATCAGAAAGAAGGTGTTCTAAGGAATAGATTGATGCCAAATTTATTACATTGCCTCAGGAATTGACCTTTTTAGAACCAATACGCAAACTTCGCCATGTCGCTAACGCTGTTAACGGTAGTATAATAGTAAATATATGCTTTTCTGTGTTTTATACCAGTAAAAAATGGTATTAGTCTATATATTCTTGTACATTGAACGAAACTTGTTAAAACTTACATAAGAAACATTGTTTCCAGATAATTTATAAACTTATGAAAAATAACAGGATTAGCCCAGCCCAGCCTAGTGGTAGCATCTCCGCTTACCATGTAGGAGTACGGGTTCGATTCCCCGAGGTAGGCAATCCACCGGGGGAAAATTATTCACACACAACTTACCACAAACACTTACAACACTAAAACCTTCAACACCCAACATTCTGCCCTCAACATTCAACACACAACTACTACTACACAACAAAAAAACAACACAAATTGTAAACATACAAACATATATATGTACAAACACGGCGGAAAAATCTTAGGGTTGATAGCCATTAAAATATATACATTAATTTTTTTAACAGGATTAGACCTAAAGGGTGGATAACCTATAAAATATAAATAATAATAATAACAGGATTAAAATTCTGATAAGTAATTGTGGTGTTCATATTCGTATCTTATTAAATTATTTAATGACAAATCGAAAGAAAGGTTTAAAAAATATGCAGAGGAAGTAGTTGTCGACCGGAAAATAGCACAAAACTAAAACCCAGCAGAGTGCTCCTTGCCAATTCCCTTTGTTGGTGAAGGGGGTTGGAAATAAAAACAAAAACTATGAGCGCCTCTTATTTCAATTTCACTTCCTCCTTTAATTGCATGAAACAATAGACGTAGGGTTGGTATATGCGCGCATAATGAGTGTCTACCTATGCATTCACTTTAGCTAACATTTAATCCGAATGCAGTTTTAGGCGATTCTTTGTCCGACCGTTTTGAATAGACTCCAAGACAAGAATGCGTGCGAATAAACTTAAAAAAAAAAACATAGCATATGCACGACGTTGAAAGAAAAAAATGAAACAAGACATAACCTAACCTATGCACGACGAATTGTGCGAATAAATAAAAGAAACCGGTTGCGTTTTGCACAAATCGCATTGCAACCTTCGCGAAAGGGTCGAACACCCGAGTTGGTCTACTCGCGATTAGTTTTCCACAAAATCGCATCCCGTATTGTTCGCGAAATGCAAAACTGCTGTTATACGTTCGTATGCATGTGTGTGCGTGCGTGCATGTCTACGCTTTCATCTACCCCAATCGACGTCGCGTTTGATTGTGGCGCCCATTGTGCGTTCTATTAAATGTCCGCTGCCCTTCTAAAATAGCCACCGCTTTCTGCACACACACACACACACACACACACACACATGCACGCAAACATGCGCAGACTTGCAAATACAGGTTTTCTATTTACGCGCGGTAGGGTACATAAATAGAAGATGTCTGAGGCGTCTGAATTGGCGGATCCAAGGAATGAATCATGTGAATCTCTCTCGCGCAATTTTTCTCTTTCGCATCATTGCGCTGCGTATCACATTCATTGCGGATTGCGTTCGTCCGGTCATTCAGCAAATTGAACTTGAACTTTGCTGGGTACTTTATAACTACGCACACGAGCCGATAATGTGTGTTTGCACAGAAACTAAGGCAGGAAAGGTGCAAAAAAATCGTACGCAGTGAATAGAAAAATCGCAAAACCGAAGAGAATGGGAAGTGGTTTATTAATGGTATAGGCATACAGGGACAATTTACAAGCGCAAAAAGGGGTTGCGTGTGCGATTTTCTGCTCTTTGTATTTGCAAGCCCGTCTGCGGGCACCTCTCAAACTCGAGAAGGTTTGAAGGCGCTTTCACATGCCTGACCAAACTAGTACAACTAGAATTTGCGCGTTGTTCGTAGCGCGAATAAAACGCAATTTCGCCAAGATGGAGAATAGTTCGCGAATTTCGCAGCTGAAAAAAAAAATCGCACGTCACATTATTCAATACCAACAATTTTGCACATTGTTATAATTTACATTTGAATTGAAAATGTAAGAGATTTCGTTTGGGTCTTTATAGTTTGATTATTTATTTATTTGACGCTTAGTATATGAAAATACTTTACTATGGCATTTACCTTTGTAAATGTGTCGGTCACTTTGAACCACTTTAAATTTTGGTCTAAAGAATTTAAAAATTGACGTGTTTTTGACAACTGTGTAGATCAATTCATTGAAGATCAATTATTGAAGATCATGTATTGATCGTTCCATGTCCAGATCACAAGAACCTGAATTGGGAATCATGGGTGCCGCCAGAAATTTTACTTTTTGAAAAAAGTCTAACAAAAAAGCTAAATTTCTAGTTTCCTGGCAGGGGTGCATGTACACCCCTACGTCACCCATGTTGGGAATCGAATCCGAGCAATCTTGTTTCAACTTATTTTTTATGACACTATTTTATGGCAAATTTTACTAATGTCAATTCGATAAATACCAAAAGGAGTATGTTGGTAATCAATTTGATTGTGAATCAATTTTTAATTATTTTCACATTTCAAATCGCAAACTCTCCGGCTTTCATGAAAGCAATGTGTAAGCCTTGGTAAAAATGTCGAGTGCATAGTAGTAATCACATAGAAATGCAACATTTTAAATTTTAAACTAAAAACTTAAACATATAAGACTATTTTATACTTTTAGCAACTATGGGTTTTGATTCAAAACGTTAAGAATCGTACCAATGCCATCCTTATATAGCATATACATAAATTATTTAATGGTAAATCTATAAGAAAATAGCATAAAAAATAGCATTAAAAATTGAATTTTTAAAAATCTATTTATTGTATTTATTAAATCGATTTACTACCCTATGTTAAATTTACAGTCGGCACTGATATTTACTCCTGGATCATACAGATTTTTATCTGTAAGGATCACATCGAAAAACACAACAACAACAATTTAAACTTTATGCTTTGGGCAACTTTGAATAGATCTAAATTTAAAGTTCCCCAAAGACTTTTAATTATATAAATTGCGAAAGATCGAATTTTTCATGTAACATCGCATAAATGAGTATTCCTTCAAATAAATAATAAGGTATATAGAATAATTTGAAAGTACATATTTCTGTGAGTAACATGATTATCTCAACCAAAAAAAAATGTATGCTAATCTCCAAAATACCCATCAGGGCCAAAATTGTTATTAATAACACAACCATTGAACAAGTCTCGC
>JAODAC010031269.1:0-14701 GCA_027575185.1 Mimaenictus wilsoni
CTGAGTTGACCATAGAAGTGAATTTATGGTTTTTGTTACGTGGCGTCCTTGCTGTATTCTTCTTCGGATTTCGGTTTACTTTAAATAACAACCCATATATTTTGCAATTTAACACACATTCGTGAAAAAAAAACTACGAGTTTTCGTGCCTTGCACAAGCGTATTTATTAATAACGTTCATTAAAAACGAATTAAATTAGAATAATTTAAATAATTTATGCGTTCGTTATGGTGGTGTTAGATACGCTGGATTTCGAATAGCTTCACGTCGGTGTCATACCATATTGGTGGGTCCACATTTCTGCAAAAAGGTTTAAAAATCACGCATATGTTAACAACATCTAGGGTATAACATTATTTTTCTACTCCTGTTGTATATTAGGCACTTTTCAGTATTGTTTTGAATAAGAAATTTTTCACACGTAATAGTAGTAAAAAAAACCTAGTGTGCAGCTCGCATGGAATGCCCTTTCCTAACTCTTATGAATTACAGCAAATTCTCATACTCTTGAGGAATCGGGTACCACCCCATCCTCGTTGAACAATATACTATTTTGATAAAAAAGGAGAATAACCAACTTTGCCCCAACTTAATCTACCATAACATAACCTAATCTATACTAAAACCAAAAGTTTACCTTAAATATATTACGCCCCACATGTACGTGCGAAACCATGTTGTAGTACCGCTGTTCGCCTGATACTTGCGTATCAGGATTGGATGAGGCACTGGCAGAAGGCCTACCAATGTGCCATGTTGCAGGAATTTAAGAATCTCACTCTCATCGGTTAGACCCCTGAAAAATAGTAGCAATTAAATGAATGATTCCATATTTCACATATTAGGGTGTACTTGTCGATGCAGATCTTCTCTACTTGTGGGACGAGGACCTGCAGGAGTCGCATAATCGTCTGCAATGGTAACTTGCTCTTCCAGGAATGTACCCACTCTGCGGTCGGTTGCCACTGGTTGGAGACACTCTCATCGGTTGGTATCACACGAAGACTATTTTTCTATAAACAAAAAATGCATACAATTGACGCCTTCTATTAAATATAATTACAAGTTATTAATGTGAAACTTACCGTGTTCACAGTTTGCTTTTTAAGCGTAGCTTCATCTGGTAACTTTTCAGTAACGAGCATCTTATCATCGTTCTCCTTACGCTCTACACCATTTTCGAGTGGTAGCTTGCGTGCCACATCCGGATTACCCTCACTGGGCGCGTTCATCGTAATCGTCGCCATGCCGTTAGCGAGGTTGAGCTGCTCTACCTGCTGGTAGGCGCTTTGCGGGTGCGCGTTCTCCCGTTCAGTCATCTGCATAATACCGGGCGTGTCAGGCAACGTCGCCTTCAGCGTCCCCGGCTCGGCGGGTAGTGCCGGTCGGCTGCCTTCCATCGCCTCCTCACGCTCAACGCCCGCATCACCCCCGGCAGCGGTCGCCACTGCTGCGAAATCGCTGCCGTCGACGCCGACACTCGTGCCCCCGCCAACACCGCTGGCATCACCGCCGCCGTTCGCCGAAGCGCTCTGCAACTGGCGTACCTTGCAGCGCTCGGCGCGCTTGTTAAGCGTGCGCGCGATCGTGCTGTAGTCGCACGGCAGGTTTGCCAGTCCGTGGAACACTTGCCGCATGCGAATGATCGTGTACACGAGGTTGGAGTTGCCGTCGAACTGGTACTGGATGATGTTGTTGAAGATCTCCAGCAGAAAGAAAACGAGGTGGTGATTCGCCGGCGACGAGAAGAGGAACCACGGTGTCGAAAATGCCTCCAGTAGGTGCAGCAGCTTCGTGGATGCGACCATTGAGAGGGTTTTTAAGTACGGTGAAACTGTAAAGATCGAAAAACCATCAGTGAACGATGTTACAGTTTTGATTATTTATATCGATTATTTTTTGGAAACAAATGTATCGAAACGAGAAAGTATCGAATGAAAGAACTTTTACTTATTAATATTGGGAAAATGCGTCATCTATAAGATGATTTTCAAAGTTTAGTGATTTTTTTCTTGGCTGATGCAGATGTCACTAAAATCATACAGGAAAAGAGTATCGATACTTCAGATGAGTACCGATACTTTTTCTTGGCTTAAACCATATCAAGTTAATTAATCTGTTTTTCTTACCATTTACTAAAATTGTAAGTAGACAATCAAACAGCGGCTGCAATCGCTGATGACCTGTGGTTATAATCTTATGAAAGACAATTATCAGCAGGTCGGCATGTGTCCCAGTAAAAACTGGAATGTCCATGGGTATCGTCGCTGTGTACGGTTTATTTAACCGCACACCGAAATTACGCTCACCGGAGAGAAGCAGCAGGATAAATACACCAATATGCATTAACCCAACTCGCGCTGAAACGACGAAACGTCAAATACACCAACAGAAAAACTAACTGAAAATTAAAACTTACACTGATCAGCCCTGGAATCATTTAAGTGGTATAAAATTGGTACCAATACCTCTAAAACGTCGCTACTCTTCAGAACGTAGTATAGAAATTTCTACAAGTTTTAAAAAAACGTCAGGAAATATTGAATTGTCTGAAATAATGGTCTCCAAAAATAGAAGCTACCTTGTTATAATCGCATAATTTCCAAAAGAACACCAACAACTCCTGGTGGAAATGTACCTTCTTGGTGCTATTCGGTAGATACGTCTGTGTAAGTGGATTGTTCAACAACCGCGTGATACCCTGTAGAATAAACTGGAAATCCTCGTCACGATGAATCCGACTAAGATAGTTGATGAACAGATTGTCCATGGAGTGCTCATCGTCCTGATGGCTGCCAGCATGATGCGTCGCCGGTGCCTGCTCGCCGAGGTGCGCGGAAGCGCCTAGATTCATGTCGTGGTCGAGCGTCACGATAAGGATCTGCAGAGCCGCCTCGACGAGCGGCTCCAGCGAGTCGTTGAAGATGAGATGGTTATAGGGCACGCCTAGTCCGACCGGATCGTACGCACACACCGTGTTCAACAGCGATGTGAACATTGGCAGCGCGTGTCGGTTATCCGCCGACGTGAGGTGTGCGATCCACCGGTTCGGATTCTGCACGATGTCCACCGGTGGATGATACATCGTCTCGCTGAAGCATGTCAGCAAAAGCTTCAGCAGCTCAGTGCGGTTGGAGTCGAGCAGTGGGTGGCGTGGTGGCGAATGCGCGAAACCGACGCCAGCCTCCCAAATATACTCGCACGAATCAATCGCTGATAAATCTTCAGCCTTATCCTGAACATTACCATTTAATATCAAAATGTGCTTGATTTCTTATAGTTTTTAGGTTAAGTTATAGTTTGTTAGGTTAAATTAGGTTCCTAGCTTTAGATATATTAGATTGTGCTAAATGCTAATTTGTTTGAATATTGGTTATGTTGTTCTCTCCTTAGAGGCTAAACATATGTGTTCAGAATAATTACGAGCTTTTACATGATTTTATACACAAATTCTGTGTTAATATAAAATGAATGTAACTTACCGGTCCACTTTTACGACTATTAATTACGGTAAAATCAGGACAAAACAATAAATCACTGATTGCATTCAGCAAAGACTGGGCCAATGGTACCGATTCGTCCTCGTTATCATTCTGTGAGGGCAACGACGACCAGAAGAATCCCTTCCATTCACTATCCTCGAAAATATAGGGCAGGAGACGAGTCAGCAGACGCACACAATTCAAGACTAAAATCATGGGAAAATTACATTATAATAAATATATAAATTTAGCTAAGGCTCTTAAAAAAATTCCAACATGCATGAATTCATTCATAAACTAGTTAAGAACTATTAAATGTAGGCAACCAGCGATACTTTAAAGATTTTGATGCATGAATGGCAGTGTAATGTGGGAAGTATATCAAGCATGACGGCTATATACATTTGAATGAGTTTACAACTGCAGGAAGCCAAGTACAAAGAAGAAAAACTGTAATGATACCTGTCTGTTGTTCGCTCTGCGTGCGACAGCTGTTGTCCACGGCGCGCACGAGCTTCTCCACCGCCTTGTAACAGAGCGTCGCCAGATTACTTGGCGCCTCCTCGCGTAAGCTGCGTATCTCAGCAGCGGGCACCAACGTGAAGATATCCTGCACATTGCTGATGTTCTCGCTCCAGAACTGCTCCCAGAAGCCATCATCGGTGGCGTCAATCGGCTACACACAAAATATACGCACAGCAGATATAATTATCGATTGCTAGAGGGTAAATATGGTCGAATCGCCCACCTCGGTTTTCGATGTCAACTGCACGACCGCCTTGCGGAAGTTCAGCTTCGTATCGACGTTGCCCATCCTCGTGGAGGCGGCCACTCGCTGCCGGTGCACACGTCGGCCAACAACAACACGACGACGCACAGGTGCACAGATTGCGCAGATGGTGGACGACGAGCGACGTCAATGACTGCTGCGACTTCAAAACAGCCGTCGCTGCCACCGAATTAATTACGTCGAAAGTCAGCAACCATCAGTCAGCTTACACGAATTATATTTTTTCGTTCTTATGAACAAAAATAAAAGAATATAGCACAAATGAAGCTTAATATCATTTAACCCGCTAAATGTACAATTTCTCATTAGTTTTAATTACTTTTCAGTTAGGAAAACTAGGAACATTACGAAAACATGAAAATTTTTATAGGTTAATATAGCCAACCAGATATACAAGCTAATTTTCATTTGTATAAATTATTCAAAATATCTCGAATGGAGTTCTTCTTGGCTCATGTAGTAAAACTCCAGTTCAGACCTAGAAAAAAACAACACTTTTACCATTAAAATTTCTACCGGTTATAATTATTTTTATACTAAACTTGTATACTTTACAGTCGGAAACCACATAAATAAAAATAAAAATATTTCGAATGAATTAAGATTTCCTTTAGTTCAGGGAAGAAAAATCTAATTTTAAATTTTATGAGGTTTCATCAAACATTTATATCGTTTTTAATAAGTTTCTATTGGTTTAAATAACTTCTACATTGAATTTATCTGGTTTACTATAGGCAACCAGTTATACACATATTTTTCTGTTTCAATATTATTTGAGATAAAACAAGATTTCCTTTAGTTCCAAGCAGTAAAACTCAAGTCTTATGAGGCTGCAAAAAGCATTTTAATTATTTTTATATATGTGGTTTTGTACTTCCAAAACTCTCTAAATATATCTTCATAAATGGACTCAACTTCAACAATCTATAACATTTACTCTAGATACTTAATCGGAATGACTGGGTCATTAGTTATGACAAATTTAATCCTGAATTGATTAATATATAATTTGTATTATTTGTAGTGTAGTGTGATCTTTAGTAGAAGTAATTTCAAGTCAATTTTTTGTCAGTGACATCTTCGCCGTTATTAGACTCAACTTTCATGAGTTTTAATATCGGTTATAAGTAATCAAATGAAATACTGTCCCATGAGTATGAAGATATATTCACGATGAACCGATTGGTGTATAATTTATAATAAATATGAAACACAATGGAAAACCTAAAACTCGACATTTTTTGGAAAAGACGTTTTCTTACACGATGTATTTCTCAATAATTACCCAACATTTAGGCATATATGTGCATATCAAAATAAACTATATTTAATGAGGTATCGATCCGTATAAGAATGGGCATTGCATGATATGTAAATTAGGAAATATTTTAGAATAAAGTTTGAATTTCATATTTTAGTTCCTCATTTTCCCGTTACGTAGGGTCCTCTTAATTAGTATACTTTACTGTAGGCAACCAGTTGTACAAGTTAACCTTCAACTCTACCAGAGTAAATATTGTCATAGTCGTCAACAATGAGTTTTTCCTAAAGTAAAACCTTTAAAAACCTTGATCCCTGTGATGTTTCAGAGTAAGTTGCAACCTACCGAGAGTTAAATGAACGCGACGGGTGTAAGAAAGCCTAGTAACGCCCGAAATTTCGACGCAAATCCGCCAATGTGTACCAATGTCGTTCGAGTGGAATTACCTGCAGCTGGTGCAGAACTTCATCGAACAATGCAAAATGCCTGGCTATCTAGATATTGATGGCGAGTCGAATTTCAAGACGAGCTTCTCCGTCTTCGTCGTCATCCTCTACCTGAAGGTACTCTACGTTCTAGTCATTACTCTGTACGCGCTGTCGCGCTTCAATACACCATGACTTTTCAACTTCGACTTGCTGGCGATCAGCGGCAGGTTGTACTCAGTAGGAAAACATCGCGCCTACTGCAGACGCATCAAAAGAATGCGTTGAGATTCGTCTTTCATTCGTATGTGAAGAAAGTAAGTTATTTTCTCAAATACCTAACACATGTCATAATTATAATGGTTTTCCATCGATTTCTGTCCATTTTAGCAACCTGGTGCTATTCTAACTGTTGATTTACATATGAATCATGAACATACTTGTGCAGTAGCACTTAGTGCACTCTACAAGTATGCATTCAAAAACCTGCCCAGTGTCATTCTGTGTAATGACAGTCGCTACTGGTTTTGGTTTGATTTTATGAAGAGATTTTCAGAGTTGGATGTGTTTAGGCTTACTGGAAACAGTAAGTGATTCGTCCTATGTTATCTATATAAATCCTTATGTCATTGAAATTGTTTTGAAAGCATTCGTTTCGGATTAATGCATGAAACGCTATACGAAAGATAAGAGTGTGCTAAGAGAAATTTCAATAAAATGTATTTTTAGATGCAGAGAGGCTTCTATCAAGAAATGAAGCGATGGTTCTTATTGTAACTGATAAGGAGCATGCGATATTACGAGGTTACGTTAAAGATTATCAGTTTTTCGTACTAATTGTTGATGAAATTGATGTGCTCTGTGAGAAACTGATAACGAAACAGGTTCAAGCTGATTTTCATCTTGGATTCACACATAGACATTTTGTTGTACGTATTTAGATTCATATTTGTACATGTGGTTGTCAAAAAATATCGGTATCATTAGGTATCGATACTTAGGTTCGAATTTTATATAGATACAATTTTTCGATATTAATAAGTATCGATACTTTCATTTAATCCTTTGTCCTGCAACCACTAGGTTCTTTTGTGACTGAAAGTTTGAACCTAGCGTGTTAGAATCTTATTTTGTACACTAAATTTTGTCATTTTCCAAAATTGCTAATTAAGACAAATATTGATACCTCTGTATCGCATCGTTTCTTAAATTGCTCAAAGGGTTCTTTGGCAAAATGTATCGATATTTTCAAAACCAAAAATGTATCGATACATTGGTATCCTGGTAACTTTCAAGTTTCGATAGTTTCGTACACCGAAAAGTCCCGATACTTCCGATGTCAAAAAGTATCGATCCCAATAATATCAACACTTTCTTTACCAACAAGTACCAATACTTTCGATACCAATAATATAGATTATATTTTTTTTTTCGATATATATGAGAGAATACTTTTCTCTTGATTATTTTATGTTTCGATATAAATATATGAGTTAAAAGTATCGATTCTTTCATGTTGTGATACCAATAATATCAATACTTTCTTTACTAAAATGTATCGACACTTTGGAATGGGTGTTTCATATTTCGATAGTTACGATATCAAAAAGTATCGATACTTTCTATGCCAAAAAGTATCGATACGTTATCCAGTCTCAAGTTTCGATAGTTAGTTACCAAACTATTTCGACACTTTCAAGTTGAGATACTTTGATTCTTTCAAGTTTCGATAATTTGCACATCGAAAAGTGTCGACTCTTTCTATACAAAATAGTATCAACTATTTTTCCAAACCAAAAAGTACTGATACTGGCGATACCAACCATATCGATTCTCTTATGTTCAGATATTTATGATATCAACAAGCATCGGTTCGACATATGTCGATACCGAAATTATCGAAAATTATCGATACTTTAGAATTGGTACTTTCATATTTCAATATTTACGATATTAAAAAGAATCGATACTTTCAAGACAAACAAGAATCGAATGCCGATACTTTCAAGTTTCAATATTTTGCATACAGAAATGTACATATACTTTCGATGCTAAAAGGTGTCGATACTTTCGATTCCAACAGTATCGATTCCTTTATATTTCAATTTGTATGAAATCGAAAAGAATCGATACTTTTATGTTGCGATACCAATAATATTGATCCTTTCTACACTAAAAAGTATCGATACTTTCATGTTTCATTATTTTATACTAAAAAGTATCGCCATTTTTGATGGCCAAAAGGTTTTGATAGTTTAGATACCAAAACGAGTCGACATAATTTTCATAAGTTTCAATACTAATTTAATAATCGATACTTTCATTTTTCGATACTAATAATTTTGATACTTTCAAGATTCGGTATTTTTATACCAAATTGGGTCGATACAATATCTATACTTTCACATTTCAATACTGTCAGGTTTCAATACTTTTAGTAAGATGTTTCCAATGCCAAAAAGTGACCCTATTTTCATGTTCCGGTTCCTTAGTATTGATACTTCCTTGTTTAGATACGTAGATTTCGATACCAAAAAGTATTAAAACTTTAAGTTTTGATATTTTTGATCTCAAATCAATATCAAAACTTGCTGAAATTTTGACAGCCCTACTGCTGAATATTTTACCATTATTGAATTCTTTTTAAACAAAATTTAACCTATCCAGATTGATCCTGATCAACAACTAAGATGGAAGATTGTCAATTGGGCACTAAAGAAAACAAACAAACAACTCGCGAAATTACCCGATTTTAAAGAATACGATGACGCATATCGAAAGATATTCGTCGATCCATACACGGAGTTTTGGGAAACCTTCGCTTGGGATTTATGCACAGAGGCAGAAATCGCACAGAATAAAGAACAACGCTGTAAACTTCTCGAAAATATTGCACGCTGTGTCGAAGCTCATGACAAGCCCAATCCGGACAAAACGAATCCCAAGCGTAAACGCGATGCCAATTCAGCTACACAGAAGGAATGTACTGAAAAAGGTTCGAGAAAAACCCAGAAGAAACGGGCTACAACCCCGATTGATGAGTATCTCGAACATTGGTCTTCGGACGAAGAAACACGACCGGATTTCTCGGTTTTCGAGGTTTCAATCACTTCAAGTACTGAGAAAAGTCCGTTACGGTTAAAATCACCAAAGAAGAAAAATGTGTGTGACGTCTCCCAAAGCGAAACGATTGAGCGGACCTTCGGTAGAAGACTAGATTTCGATGACGCGGATACTTCCGCACCTAAAAATAGTTCCACTATCAAAAGAACACAGTCCTGCAAGTTAATCTTGGATCCGGTTGTTATTGACGAGTTTTCCAAACCTTTCGATATTGCTACGACGTCCTGTAAACTTCAAACTTCGAAGTCAGACTCTGCTTTGTTAACATCAAAGGTTGTTAAAGAAGAAAGTAATGTTGAAGAATTCGATGTGGCCGTCCTGCAGGAATTTTCACATGCTTTTGAGCCGAAAATTGCTGATCCTAACACTATGCACGGATTATTTACAGAAGCGAGTAATGATAGTGAAACTGAAGAACTGAACCTTTATTTGAGTGATACAAACGAAGATGAAAATAATGTTAATAATTCTCAACAACCTCCAGCAGGAAATTGTATGGGAGTCAATAATATCTCCTCGGATGAAGATCTTGATGCGTATATCGCCGAATTCCTCACTGTGAAGTCGCTAGCTCTATCGAAAAGTCCGGAAAGTACCGAGAAGTTTTTCAGCGGAAGACCTAGACAACAGAAGGTTGAATCGTCTGACGAAGACACCGAATACTTTCTACGAGGTGTCCTTAGTAGTAAATGTCAACCAAATCTTGAAAATGAATCGAGGAATGAGATTAAATCCGCTGAAAGTTCGGAGGGCGAGAGTTTTTTGCTCGCTTTTTTATGACATCATTTTTATTGCATGATGAATATTTTACATGATTTACGATTTATACCTTTAAGCTTTATTAAGACCTTTATATTTTATATTATTTTAGGTCAATTTGCTTGATTTACATTTTTTTAGTTAAATTTACTTATTTTACAATTATTTAGTCATTTTGATTATACTTAGTGATATTTTTATTGAAGAGATTAGTGATAAATAATTTTTAATCCTATTTTATGGTGATTTACATAATAATTAATTGTATAAGGCATATATTACCGCATTGTATAAATTTCGCTTATTGTGAAATTATTAAATTTCGCTTATTGCGAAATTATTGTAATAAGTATCAAGGAAAAAATAATCCGATATTTATATTCATATTTGGATGATTTAGGCGGTATGAAATACTTTTGTATTTATTTCATTGTTAATTTTTTAATCTCTGCTGGTTTTGAGAACAAATCTAGAATTTTGGCGATTTAAAGTCGATTGTAAAAAATTGTTAGAAATCAACCTCTTTCAAATTATGTTTTCAATAATATTACGTTTTATGTATTTTGAAAAGCGGTTGTAAAAATAGTGTTGGTGTAGATATTTTAAAACAGTCTAATTTTATAAATATAATTTCTATAACTGTCATGTTATAAATACCTTTACTGAACTGATTTTTCTTCTGACTATTTAAATATGTAACAACCCCTTTCAGTTTTAGTCTATACTACGCTTAAAATGTTTATTTTTTCGTTGTTTGGTCTTCGAAATTGCTTCTTGAACACACTGGATACGCGCGTTTGGTTTTCGGAGTTGTATTTCATTGGTTTCAATGGAAGTGGGCGTACTTAACACGATTCAGCGATCAGAAGACTAAAAAACTCAGGCAGAGTCTTGGAAAAAATAGGCACCCCAGTTTGGGCAGGATGCTTCCGAACTACTTTCCGTTCGGGTACAACCTGGGCGGGTATGATTACACCACCTCTCAGCGGGTAAAGTTGCAGGAAGATGATGTAGTTGAGAGGTGGAGAACCCCGAGAAGGGATGTTTGGGGGCGCTAGTTCCGGGATACGAAATTTGAGTTTATCCTAAATAAAACTAGTTACTATTCGAACGCCATACGGACAACTACTTCTTCCCGACTAACGATACAACACAGGCAACGAGTAGTTGTCGACCAGTAATCTTTTAATATTGCTGGACGTTCAAGCACTGAATGTGGACCCAGTGCTTTCACCGCGCTAGAAAAAGGGATGCCATCTCAGTACACGACCCCTTTTATTTACGTCGAATTTGTACCGTGTGGGACTCAGCACGCTCACTGTGATTGATTTTAAGACTGAAACAATAGGTTTATGGTTTAAGAAATGAAATATACTTTGAGATGATGATTAGAAATTACTAAATTTGAGGCATCGTTTGATTTCGGATAAATTCATTTAAATTTCGCAATGCAACCAAAATTTGAAATGCATATTATTATTATTACCTTCTGGCACTATGAACAGTCTTTGAATGTCGGTAATTCATGAGAAACATATAAAAATGGTAGAGAAAAAGCGTTTCGAAATTCATAAACAACTTCATTAAATATAGCACATCCTGATACTATATTTAATGAAGTAAACATAAGAAGGAATATGATTTCGCATTATCTTTATTGTTTTATTGCGAATTTAAAAACCCTCAAAGGGTTAAATTAAGTTGAAATAATACCCACAATAAAAATAAAAAAGTTAAAATCGGATTGTTAGTTTCTGAGCCTTGTATTTGACTACCTTAGTCAGGTACGTAGAACTAACATACGTTCCACTTTAAAAATTAATTGTAAACCTATTGTATATGTTTATACAATATCAATTTTAAGGTACTTTTCAAAAATAATCAACGACAATGTTTGGTATAAAAATAATTTATAAAAATAGTATCAGTATATGTACAGAAAGTGAATAGTTTTAATAATATAAAATTTTGCTACAATCCTGGAATATACCTCAGTATCTGCCATCGAGGTTCAGCACGGTAAATTTGTAAGTACGCGAATTTCGCTCTCCTGTTGCGCAGCGCCGAGAGTAAAGCTGTATCAAAGCATGGCAATACCATCGAAGGCGATGTGGGGTCGGTTGGAATTACAATGTGTAGGATCTACGTCTCCAGGTTGGCGGCCTCCTCGCTGGTGTCGAGCACGAATGGCTGAAACTCCTCCAGTGGGATGAAGGCACCTGTGGAACATAATGAAAGGATAAATGTTAAAAAGATAAAATTAACAAGGGTTGCAGGAAAAATTGGGGGAGATGATAAGACGCACCTTCGAGACTTTCCTCGTCGGCGCTGGTCGTCGACAACGGCAGATCGTCATCGTCGAAAGCCGCCGAGGCGGCAGCGGCGACGGCGGCCGCCGCCACTGGCGGTGCTGCCGCCGGCGGCTGCGGCACATCACGTGTCTCCACGTTGATGTCAACCTGCACCTGAATGTCGAAGACGACGAACAGCAGCATGATGATCAGCGGGATGCGGTAGCGCGCCGCGTACGCCAGCCGACAGAGGAAGAGGAATGGCGACGAGTCCATCATCTGTGCCGGCGAAGAGGGGGAGCCGCCGCCACCACAGCTGGCGCCGCTACTGCCGAAGCCGCACTCGTCCAGCCTGCCAATGTATGCTTGCACCACCGTCGCCGCCGCCACGCGCCCAGCCTCCGTGTCGGTATGCGTCGATCGCTACCGCTGCCGCCGCCACCGCCACCGTTGCGTCGTTGCGCGTCGCCTCCCAGGTGTGTGCGTAATTTCGAAAGAGGAATTTCGAGCTAGACCTCCCGTGACATACCGCTAGCGAATTTTGTGTGTGAGTGTTGTTATTGTTACGCACATGTTTCAACGACCAATGTTCCGACAACAACACAACACCATCACAACACCTTAACCGCCATAACGATAACAACCAATAACAACGACACAACAACCTGTCGGTGTACGTCGTCATCCATCGGTCTACATCGTTTGGAATCCTGCTACTTTTAATTGTAAAACATTTGACATTCATTGACTTTGATTCATTAATTGATTTCTGTTTAATGCATAACCTAAATAAACTAAACGTTCATTAACCTAACCAAGAAATGTAAGGCTAATTTTGCGATTCTGGGTGCCATCTATGTATCATTGTTCGAACTTAAATAATTTTTATGATTAACGTATGAATACATGGAACGCTAATAACCTTGACAACCTATGAAAAGTATGCAGGTCAAACTTTAAACAAGTATTCAAGCGTGTTTAACAGATATTTATTTAGTTATTTTTATAAAACTGAAGTTGTCTCGTGGATCTGTGTAACTAAATATCATTGATAACGGCCACTATTAAGCTTTTGACGTCACATATCTATAGTTTTCTATTGGCTGTCAAAGTTATTTACGGTCCATGGCAGGATTCAATGAGAATGCTAACTCTCTGATCTACTAACAACCTTGTCAGCAAATGAAAAATGTAGTAGGTGAAGAGGTCAAACAATGTCAAACTATCATTAGCATGTAAGTGATAACAGTGATATCAATTCATTTAGTAACATTAAGTAATTTTTGTGTTTTAGGTTTCTGATCCCACAAACAAGTAGCTCTACAAGAATTATGAAGTTAAACACGGGTATAAATAAGATTGGTCATGGTAAAAAATATATTGACCTTGTCCAAGGGTAAACTGCTAGCTGTCACTTACGTTCCAATTTTGTCGACGATAAATGTTGTTAGCGGTCCTATTTCTTCAATTGAAGGAATATATTTCCTGTTTTGACATCTACGCGAACACATTGTATATTTTGTGTATCTCCTAGTTCCTATAGATGATCTGTACTTCTGTTAGTACAGAAATGCAACATGGCAACATGATCACCTATAGATTATATAGATCACCTCTGTTATGATTCGAAACCAAGCCGAAAGTTTAAAACCCAACTTGTAAATGCTGTGAATATGTGTGAAATCGTCAAAGTACTCCGTGAGAAGTCGAAGAAGCGCAAGGAACTCCTTGCGCAAATGGTGAGCATAGAAATTCATCCTCTCCTCGTGAATGCGATTTAAAACTATTTTCCTGGCCTAAGCTGGGGGTTTCCTGTCCAGATGAACTGAAGGAAGCCCTAGGCACACACAACGATGGCAAGGCTACGGTAGCCGTTTCCAAGTTCTACGAGAAGAAGCGGAAACTAAAAGAGGTTGAAGCACAGCCATCCGGTGCCGATGAGCTAGTCTATCGCGACTCCTCAACATTCCTAAAGGTGAGCTTTCTCTCTTCTTGCATTCACATTCATTTCGTTGGCCAGTAGCTTATAAAATTAAGTTTAGGGCACACAATCGTCGAATCCACACAACGATTACTGCCAGCATTTCGTCGACACCGGCCAACGACCGCAGAATTTCATCCGTGATGTGGGGCTTGCTGACCGATTCGAAGAGTATCCGAAATTGCGGGAGTTGATTAAGCTGAAAGACGATCTTATTCAGCAAACGGCAGCGCCGCCGATGTATCTCAAGTGTAACTTGGGGAACTACGACCTGAAGAACTTGAACGGCAAGTTCGATGTGATTCTCATCGAACCACCACTTGAGGAATACCAACGGACTATGGGGGTGACGAATATGCAGTTCTGGTCGTGGGATCAGATTATGAATTTGGATATTGGCGAGGTGGCTGCACAGCGCTCCTTTGTGTTTCTTTGGTGTGGGAGTTCCGAAGGACTGGATATGGGGAGAGTTTGTTTAAGAAAATGGGGTTTTCGAAGGTAAGAAAACAAAATTGGAAAATTATTTTGTTTGAGACTGTTTTATACAGTGCGTCCTAGTATAACGCGAATAAACTCTAATAATATATA
>JAODAC010031280.1:0-14695 GCA_027575185.1 Mimaenictus wilsoni
TAATTTATTGTATAAGAGAGGATAGGTTGACATGTACAAAGGGAATAGGTGAATGCCAAAATAAAGGTTGCTTATATTTATATAGAGAAAGTTAAAAGGTTTTTTATGGCTCTTGACCTTGCAGAAAATTCAGACAATTGTTAGTTTTTGAAAATACGCTTGTGGTCAATTAGTTATCTCTTGCACTCATCTTTGTATACCTAAGATACCTTTTTACTGCAACGTGAGAATGCCACCCGCATACAAACCTTAGGTAGATTTTTCCATCCCCATGCTAGCATTGTAAAGAGTAGGGATTCTTAAGTTTCTTTTTGGAGTTTTTAGTTTAATAAAATCACTTTTGATCTAAACCAGCTAGACGAGAGGATTGTTCTAAACTTGATAGACACTGTTTGGGAAGTGTTTCGATACTCGATTTAACTCCCACGCTAAGGTACCCCGATCTACTAGTGTTGCGTTTCTAAGTTGAAAGACTTAGAAATAATTCATACATATAATATCATCCGGACTCCGATCCTACAAGAAATACAACAATATTCTGACCCGAAGAGGCATGAGCATTGGGGAAGCAAGAAGAGTGGCCGGAAACAGGGATGAGTGGAAGGCCTTTATAAAAGCCTAAAACGCAAGCCAATCCTACAACCCAAAAATGGGTGAGACAGGAATTTTGATATATATATATTCCTGATTCTTTGTTAATTACCAAAGAGTATAACGAAGGTTCGAAAATGTAATAACAAATTGAATAATAACGCACTCTTGTTTAAAAGAAAACAATAACTTTTGATTTACTGTTTTCTTGTGTTCATGTATAATGTAATTAAACAAAACTAACGATACCGTAAGAATACAATAAAGCAAAGCTAAAACTAATTAGTAAATCAATGTATACATTAATCTGTGATATATTTTTATTCTTTCCTATTGATTAACTGTTGAAAAGTTAAATTAAACAAAATCTAACCATAATCTCGCAAGTTTTCGTTTTGGTCTAGTTTCTATTCGTGATGTTTACTAACTCCCATCAGCTGTGCATCAGCTGTACCAATGTCAAAAGTCATCTAACACGCATAACATGTTAGACAACTTATTAGAATCTTTAGAAATGTATGACAATCGAATGACTGGCGCATTTACAACTAAAGAACAATAAAAATCCATCGAAACTCACCTTAAAAAAATGGAAATCATTGACAGTTTTATAAATTATCACAAATATATTATATATAACCCCTCAATTTCGGATAAAATAAGCAATTTATCCATTCACAGATGCTCTCGGTATACAGTGTAATTGTAAACTAAAACTATTCAAAGCAATCTCGTCATAGTATCCAAACACTGCGCACTTCGCGTTATAAATGCGCACATTCAAGGTTAACTTTAATTATATACAAGCAATTATTTTCTATTGGATGTCTGAAAAGTTAAACTATAAAAATTAGACAGAGCTTGCGCATTTGTGGTTTTAGCACTATAATTTCGGAATTGTTATTTTGTATATGTCTGGTATATTTCTACAAAATGAAAGAAAGAAAATAATACTCACTGCAGTTGTGCGATTTCGGATTTTTATTTGTCGCCAGTCTCGTCACTTTCCGACATATCTAATAAACTAATGTTGTAATCCAATCAACGTTATCAGTTGATAAAATGAAATGATTTTATTATAGCGATGTGGTGATTGTGAGAATTATTTAAGGAAGAAAAGGTTTTACTGTCATGCAAAAAAGCACTGCGGAAAGTTAAAACTCATTGTCAGTCATGAAAATGAGATTTAAATTTAATTTCTTTATGCGGAAATTTGATGCGTCTTTTATTTCATCCAATAATAAAGAAAATTAAATCATAGCGACATCTATTGACTTCTTTTTAAACTTTTTTAATTCTTTTATTTCATTACTAACCACTTATATGAACAATATTACATATAACAAATAATATTTTGTATTTTATTGAATTTTATTTAGTCAATAAGCATTTGGAATTTATAAAGTCACGTAGTTTGGGTTGCACATAATCTGCTAAGGTAGTATCAATTTCCGCATGGATTCAATGCAAATCAATGCAACGTATTATTATAGGAACATAACCGCATTATTTGCTTAGCAAACAAATAGGCCAAAAAACAATACTGAAATATATTCATCAACCAGGACTGATATTATCAGCACTAGGTTGGGTTTATCATTACTTAATCAAAACTTGATCAATATGTGTATATTATAAAACAGGAGAAAAAAAAATGAAATTGTCGGCATCGTTCGCCTTATCAAACTTTTATGCCACCTTATTGTCCATCGCGAGACGCTAAGACGCGTCCACAATTTCTGGGGGTCCCCTTAATGAATAATAGTAAAATAGTGGGGTAGTATGTGTGGAGGGAATTCGGAGATTACAATGCGAATGTGGGATGCCTGTGGAAAGCCAATTTTGCTGTTATGGGGTGAAAATATGAGAATTGGATGAATGCTATAAATGTTGTCGGAACGGCAGCAGGCCTGGTTTCAAAAGAACATGATGGGACTGTGGATAACTTAACATGGGAGGGGAAACAGTGACAAGATATGAGAAGAGATAAGAATGGGAAGTGAGAAATTAGTGAAGAACGTGTGGAAATTTGAGGCAAGTGGGCGAATTCTGGAGACTGCAAAGGTATATAAGAAATATGGGGTGTCGCGTGACCGTGTTGCACGCGACATTAACTCCTAGCGGACGAGATGTTGATTGCCCACCTGGAGCCTTTTATTTTTCTGCAGGAACGCGAAACTATCCGTTTCTGAAACTATGTGGAGAAAGATGGAGAGAAGTAAACCCGACCAAGTTCAATAACGTACTAATTTTAATTCTTAAAACAATCTTCGTTAGCGACAAGAAAATTCCAGCTGCCTTACTTTATCTTAAATTAAACATCCTGCCCGTGATGCGTAAATCTCAAACAATCACTTTATTGTTCTCACCATGGGACAGATGTGCACATAACAAAAGTGATTATGCAGCAAAACAAAAACATTTGACCTTCACAATTATTCATCCCGGTTCACGTGACATGGGGTACGATGTGCCGTTGATTGTGAGTAACGATGCAATTGTTTAGGAATGACGAATAGTTTTATTATCACACAACTAAGTAAATTAGTTTACAATAGAAAGACGATGGAAACAGCGATGTTGCGCGTTAGATAGCAGAAAACTAAGTCCTCGAGATTAAGAAATATAAAGATCTCGAGGGTGGTTTAGAAAACGCTAGTATGTTAGACAGAAAAAGAGCGCTAGGGCCGAAGAGAAAGATATACCTGCGCTTGGAAGGCATGCAGAGAGTAGAAACAGATGTGTAGGTTTTGGAGACTTGCAGAGTTGAAATTGAGAGAATAGACAATGGAAATAATATTGAAGAAATACAAAATCTAATACATGTTAATGTGTGGCATGGACCGCCACAGAAATATAATAAACAAGTCCGAATTCCCGGCCTGGGGTTTGATACATTGACGACGATGATTTGATCATATCCGAGAAGACTAAGTTGGATGTCTGTAAAAATTACATTATATAATAATAAACCCATGATTTGGGAAAATCGGAAATAATAGTATCTCCCACCTCATCTGCGCTTGGTACGTTACTTATATACGTATATTATAGATATATGCTTAAATACAATTTTCTACTCCTGTTGTATAATGTACTCATTTCCGTATCGTTATTGATTAAGAAATTATAATGTCCACACATAATAGTCGTAGAAAAACTATAGTGCCCAACTCACATGAAATGTCCTATCCTCATTCGTAAGTGTTGCAGTACTCGTTATCAGCTCTTGCTGCAATTACTCAGACTCTTGAGGAAACGAATACTATCCTAGTACCATGCTACTTGAACAATATACTAATTCCAATCTGTCGTCCAACTTCTCCCAACTTCCGAAGCATGCGTGATAGCATTGAAGCACAGATGGCGCAATAGTGAACATCAACTCCTTACTACCACCAACGATTTGATAATAATCGAGATGGCTGCAAAAGTGGACTAAAATTGTAACATCTGATTTGAAAAATTGTCTTATCTTACAATATTCGTGTAAATTGGGTTGCTTGTAGTCAACTTCAGTAGAATAAATGTAGAATTATATAAAATTTCGATTTGGACACAAAGTACAAATAGATTAATACAATATACAATTAATTAAAGCCTCCTAAAGGTTATTTATCAATCGACAATAATTTGAAATGTGATTATGAAAGTTATGCAACTTATACCAACACTAAAAACCTAACCAAAAAAAAAAGACTCAAATTGTCAAAACAATCTTCGAAATCAAAACATTCTCACTCAAAGTAACAAAGTACTCAATGCAGAGTACCACAAAATATCTCCCTCAGTAGATGTCTTAGAAAATATTCCACAACCTAAACAACACAATCTAAATGATTAAAGATCCGCCAGATACCGATTGTCCTGAAATCGAAGTAAGTTCTGATATGGGCAGCAGAATTGATCGTGAACATGATAAATATCCATTCTGTTTGGTATGGACGCCAATACCATTACTTACCTGGTTCTTTCCGTTTATTGGACACATGGGCATCGCCTTATCAAACGGCGTAATTCGAGATTTCGCTGGTCCGTTCCATGTGAGTGAGGACAACTTTGCATTCGGCAGACCCACGAAATACCTGATGTTAGACCCACAATTCACCAATGGGGGCATTACTAGCTGGAATGCCGGTGTACAGCAAGCTTCAGCCATTTACCAGCAAAGAATGCACAATCTTTTCTGCGATAATTGCCATTCACACGTAGCGACCGCTCTTAATCTAATGGGATACAAATCAAGTAAATGGAATATGATGAAAGTTTGGGCGGTCTTCACATTCAAATCCAGATACGTTAATGTATGCGGCTTCATCAAGACGTGGCTACCATTCCTCATCATCGTCACAATTATTTTTTTATTGTATATGGGACTTTATTAGTTATAGACTTTTTCTTCAATCGATAATAAATAAATTAGGAATTATTGTATTCCATGAGATAACATGCCACCGAAGCTGTACTATCTTGAACGATCTCTAACTTTAACATTTGCGATTGAACGATGCTGCACTTGGTGCGACAGTTTGTCATCTGCATACCATTGAGGAAGTTGAGAAATTTACGCGCGTCAATTGTAACTGAGATAAAGTTACAGTTAGTTTCATCCATTATTGACTGCATTACTGTTGAACCCACTAAGAAAATTCGTCGAAATTAATTTCGCAAATAATCGTGAATAATTACTATACTAATATTACTCGTATAAAAATGAACTTACCATCAAAAGACTCGATCATTAAATCTGCAAAATGTGTTGAAATTGTCACTGTATCGGACTTAACTGATAAGGAGAGCCTACCCGTCTTGTTTGCCATTAGGGTTAAAGCATGGCTAACATTTTTCATTCTATCTACCATTTTTTTGATTGATTTTAAGTTGGGAAAATGTATAGAAACCTTGAATGTTAAAATGACCGTGTTGAATTATGAGTGATTGAAATAAATTATAGCATCCTTATAAAAGTAAATAAAACTTACATGAAAATCAATAAATTCCGGCTCTTGATAATCATCCCAATGTTTTCTTGAAATTATATCGATTGGAATATCGTGGACACATTCACGACTTACGATAGACTCTTCTGTAACCTATAATATTAAGTTATAATTAACTCTTAGGTTATGTTCAATATTAACCCTTTGCAATAGTCATTTTTGCCAGCGGTCTGCGACAACTCGAACCTACCGAATAACCTTTAAATGAGCGTAACAGTAAACGTGCGTCTAATCGACGTCGTTCAAATGCAAAAGGTTATGGTATGTCGATTCATATTTCATGTAAAATATAGTTTACCTGTTCAATGATGAATGACAAACAAGGCATTCCTTTATTAGCCAACTTTATTTTCAACACTTTACCATATGTTTTCAGAGGTATTAATGCTTGCGCAAAATGGTCTAAAACATATTCATTTAGGGCATTTCATTATTGGAATCATTGAAGGTACTTACCAGAAGTAAGTTCTAAATAAATTTCATTGTACTCATCACTGACCCCTCCAAATTCATATTCTCTAAAAAAGTAGCATACTGGCAAGACGCACCAAATGTAAGGATGCGTTGTACCGGCATCATCCTCGGAGACAATAAAATATAAGTGTTTTTGTTTAATTCTCACTATACAATGTTTGGCAAGTTTTGAAATACCAGCTCCTATGTCTATAAATTAGATGGAAATAGAATTATTTAATGCATGTCTTGCCTTCTAAACTTACTCATAAAATCTCGTAAAGCTGCCGCTTCAGATACAACTCCACGAAATTTCATTTTAATATCTTTTAATGTATTTATTGTTTAACAATAAGTTACATTACAATTAACAAGTTTTATTACCGGTAAAACAATTTGAGGTTTTGTTTATTTCCCAACTCCTAGTGCCATCTATTAGGATTGTGCATAGACCACCACGTAGTGGCATAAAAGTGGAACTAAAATGTGAAATTCTAATTTTGTTTTACTTTATTTTCGTTTCAATTTCTAGTATACAAAAGAATAAGAATACACACTATGAGTATTCTTATTCGTGCAGCTATTAATTCTCCACTACACAATATTATAGAATTTTTTTGAAAATTCGAATTTTTGCACGTTATATGTAACAATACTTACTCTACTCGGCATAAATAGCTATACCAGGACGAACTTCATTTAATGGAGAATTAATCACTACTAGAATGATAATTTTGTGATTAGTAGGTAAGATAATATTTTAACACTAATTTTGAATTTCACCTTCTCGGTAAAATAATTAAATCTATTTTTTTGTTCATTTGGATACTCAGAGTGCCATCTATTAGTATATGTTCAAAGTTCACTTTTAGGTTAAAGTTATCAACAATAATAGCAAGACAGTATTTAAATTTTACAATAAATATTTTAAATTTTTATCTAAAAAATATGTACATAATTTCTATTTATTAAATATTTCCTATTTAGGTTACTGTACTTTTCCCTAAAAGATGTCGCCCATCACGCATGGGAATTTACGTGATTACTCAAGGCATGTATATCAGTAGTAGTCCAAGGCTTTCAGCTGGTAATTTCGCCCCGATTTTGTGCTGTTGTCAACATCAACATAGTCAAAGTGACACGCAAATGATACGAAATAAATAAATAATTAGCGATGTAACGATACACCTTTGAGTAAACACCGTTTCACGTGTTTACATACCGACAATTGTACATTTAGCACGTTACACTGTGCTAATCCTCGCAAACATGTTTTCAAACGATGTGAAATGGGTCAGGATGTTTGATATTCCTGACATAACGAAGCACCAAAAGGGCTTTACAATCTACAAAGTCATATCTATGGTAAGTAAATTAAGTAAATGAATGAGAGCATGATACGTGAATAATTTGTCTTTTTAATGTCATTATTTTAATTTTTTAGTTATATCCTGAGAATGCACCAAATGCAGTCACGAAAATAACAGCCTGGAAGAGATTCAACGATTTCAAAACATTGCATAAAGATATTAGAGCACTGCACAAGAGTTTAAAGATTAAGGACCAAGTACCAAATTTACCGACTTCTACATATTTCAAGAGGTAAAGAAATCAATACATTAGAATCAATAATTTTCTTCGTTCCCATTTTAACCGTATTCTTATTTCATTTCAGATTTGATTCTGATGTTATTCAACATAGGAAAAGTTTAATTTTGGATTTTCTAGAGTACATTTCACACCATTCACAATTATTTACGAGTAATATGTTTGTAAAATTTTTTGAGGTACGTTCCTCTAGATATTGCTAACATAAACTACATATACTTATCATAATCATTTATATTTATTTACGTAGACTAGTCATACACCAGAGGAGAATCTTATCACAGGAGAATCAGATGATGACTGTACGATTAGTGATGATACTGATTCACTGTCAACTGTTAGTAGTTCAATGATACAGGTATGTTAAATATCATTATAAATATTTACTTTACGCAGTTGATGATTATGATTATACTAATTGTTATTTTTTATAGTTAACTGATGACACAGCAAAAATGGATGAATATCCAATCAAATTTCAACTATTTATTGGTGACTTGCAGTTGTACAGCTGTGAGCTGTTTGGCAATTCGCTAGGCAGTGAGTTAATTGAATCTGAATACATTTGTCATGCTGACCGTTTTTTCGAACTTGCTGAAGAGGTAGAAGCACTCCACAAGGAATTCAAAGTTGCCTGGAAGCATTATATGCAAGGTATTTACGTCTTGTTGAAGTATGGAAGGGAGGATAAGGTTTCAGAACGTAAATATATAGCGAAATTTAAACTGGAGAAGTATTTTATCCGTGTTGAGAAGTTGTTTTATCTGAATTTATATGAAGATATTGAGAATTTTGTAAGTATTTTGAAGTATTTTATTATTTAACTATAATGACCGGGATGAAAGTGTTATTGAATTAGGGTTGAAAGAAAAAGATTAATTGCATCTCAATGCCGAACCTAAAATGATATTTTAGATAACATTATCCAACACAACATTCAACACACAAAAACGCAACAAAAACACATTATCTAAACATATAAAAAATATACAAAAATAATATGAAAACCCATTTCTTTAAAAGTCTTAAACGAGTTCGTAAGTTGAGGTTTTGAAGTCTTCTTCTGATGATCATACATACTTTACAATATAAAATATGTTTTTTCATTAAAATTATATGTCAGACAAGTTCATAAACTGAGGTTCCACTACTTTTTTTCTACACTATTTTTTATTTGAAAGTTTCCCCCCGTTTTAAAGTTTATTTCGTTACAAACATAACTCTTTCATCTTGGTAATGATCTTAAATTAGTTTTCCTTACTAGCAAGGGGAGTATCTCAATTGTCCGTCTCAGATTTACATGAAAAATGTTGTACGTGTAGTATATTGAAATCATTTCATGTTAATGGAATTTTGGCCGACAAATCCAGTTAACAGAAATTATTTCAATTTTTGTACTACACGTATAAACGTTTTCACGCATATCTGAGCCTGACAATTGAGATACTCGCTTTTTGAGATGTTCGTAAACTGAGGTTTCACTTTTTGAAGTACATTTCTATGGAAAATATCTCACATTCTTGTTGATGATCTTAAATCATTTTTACTTTGTACTACTCATGTTCATCGATGAGGGTTTAAAGTATATATAACCTTTACATTCCCGGTGATGTTAAATTACTTTTCTCGAAAATTAATTACTTAAGAAACTCGAGGATTCACGACTATACTTCATGGAAAATACCTTTCTCCCCAATTGATAATCTTTATATATTAAAGGGGTTGATATTTTTACCGGGTCCAAAAATCGGATATTTAGGAATAGTTTTAATCAATAGAAGTTATGGCACATAAAGCGGACATGTGAATATATAGTATTTATAAAACTTTAAACGTGGTTTCTCAAATCGGTTTTCGATTTTGTATACACGATTGAGAAAATTCTACGCTCCGATTTGGCTAAATTTATAAATTTAAGAATGTAAAGCTGTTTTTTGAATATATTTTTTTTCGTAATTTATATGCTGAAAATACTCTATAATTTGAAAACTGTACGAAAACATGCAATTTTAACTGTTTCTTTATAGAGTGTACATTCCTGTGATACTCAAAAAAACGAGGCGATGTTTAATATGAAAAAATACCAGTGTACTTACTAATTATAGTAAATAATACTTATGACTCGTAAATAAGATTCTCCCTCTCCCTTAATCTATAAAACTATTCGACTCTATATCGTTAACCGAAGTCCAAAGAAATTAAAATTCGAAAGTGAATAATATTAAAGAATGCATTTTGAATCAATATTTCACCGGTAGGATTTGCGCTACTTTCATCCCTGGTTGATGATATAAAAATCGTGTGGGTTGATTGTAATTTATGATTATCTTATTCAATAGATCGTTAAGCAATACGGCGAATTGTTTGCCAATATTGCGCTCTCGGATCTTAATAACTTGCACTTTGAGCAGTTGTTCGATCTACAAAAGTTCGAGCCAATGAGTCACACGGAGAGCGACGACGAGTGCGTAATTGTGAGGGCCGAGATTGGCCCATTGGCGTTGATTAACTATCCAATATCGGCGGCGGTGCTGCGGCACTCGCGACACGACGCCGAAGATTTCGCTCTGATCGCGAACAAGTTTGAAAACGAGCAGAATTACGCGGCAGCGTATATCAATTATAAAATGGCGTTCATGGAGGGCTGCACGCAGAAGTACCTGAAAAGCGAGAGCAAAGATTTGAAATATTTGCTACGCAATGAGAAATATGTTTATCGCGGTGATGAGCTGTTGACTGATAAGGACGCTAAGGTTGTTAATTACTGTTTTAATATATTTCTTTACCTTTTTACAAAAATAGTCATTTATTTTTTGCTCACGACTGCATGTTAAAAATGTTTAATTCGCAGGAAAGTGGTTCGAATCTTACCAAAAGAAACAGACGCAGTGATTTGTATAATTACAAAGTGACTGATTTGATAGACAATCAAATGATTGTTGTCAATATAGAGACGGAACAGAAATTCGTTGTAAAAGTCGTTCAAAAAACGATGGGATTCTCGAATGATTGCATGATTTTTCCCAAAAATGTGCCTTACATGACAAAACTTCAACGGTGGCATTCAACTGAAGACGCTATATTTCTACTGTTTGCTTATACCAGGTGAGAAAACATGTTTTTTTTTAATTATGCAAAAAATAATCCGTTTGTTTGCAGTGCAACTAATATAACAGAGTATTTATCTAAATATACAAATTCATCTGATATACATTGTGATACAACGACCAAAGAATTCCATGAAACTCAATATAGACCGGAAAGTGATCATGTGTTTGTACAAAGTCAAAATTCAGTAAGTGACGATTTCGAGTTTGTGGACATGCCATCTTCAGCTTCGAGTAGCTTAGAAGAGTCTGACGAATATGATGATTATTATCATGAACAACGATTGGTTCCTATGGAGAAAATTAGGAAATGGATGGCACAAACTGTATTAGTACTTGAACGATTACATAAATGTGGTGTAGTGTGTTGGTATGTATATATTCAGGATACTATGAAGTTTCGATTAAATATTGATACCGATAAGTCCGCGTATCGATAAGTTTCAATATCGATATGTGTTGATAAGTACCGGTATAATTACTTTTGTTACGTTACTTTCTTAGTATCGATACTTTCTGAAATTTTGATATATCTAATTTTGTTGTAATATGTGATATCAAAAAAGAATCTGCATGACTAAGAAAAAAATATCGATAATTTTAAGTTCCGATACTGTCGATGCCAAAAGTTCCGATAATTTATGTAATTTTAACCAATCTAAATTTCTTGTAACTAGAGCTGTCAAAATAGTATCAGTTCCAATAAGTATCGATACTTTTATAAGTAGCTATAAAACACTTTGTTACATGGTCAAATAATCTTTTTCACCATTTTTAGTGACCTAAAACTAGAAGATATGAAAATTGACGACCTCGATAATTTATTATTGGATTACAAATATCAAATCGAAGGAAAGAGGGTTTATACATTCAAAGATCACAATTTAATGGCTCCGGAAGTATATACCTTTGAATTAATAACCCCGGCTGCTGATTGGTGGAGTTTAGGTGTGATTTTATATGAAATATTGATTGGCATTGTAAGTTGATTACCACCTACCAATTTCAGTATCGATACTGTATTTTATACTGTATTTTTTAGCCACTTAAATCAATCAACCCGGATGGATACTACGCCTATCCTTCGATAAAAATATCAAAACACTTGCCAGCGGAGGTGAAATCTCTCCTTAGACAACTTCTTATCTACGAACCAAATGTTCGTTTGGGTTGCGGTGGTTCAGAACAAGTCAAATCGCATCCTTTTTTCAACATAATTAAATGGGAGCTATTATAAGAACAGTTTGTTTATAAACACGAAACATGCTATTTTGCCTTTCTTGAAAAGTATTTAGCGCTATATTAGAATATTTATTGTATTTCGAATACTTTTGCTAAAATTATCGAATGTGTTAAAGTATGTTGATTGATATTAGGTATATCAATTTATTTGCTCAGTATTTACATTAATGTTTTAGTATTAAAGAAACATTCCACCAATGAACTGTTTTATTTTTTGTTTTATTTTTTCTTCGTTTGAGAAATATTTTCCCTTTTTCTTTTTGAACTCATATTCGCATGGGTGAAATAAAGAAGGAAAACGCATTGGATTCAGGAAATAACATTCGTGCAGGATCAGATATGTTGACTTTTAAGGTTAAATGATCTTGAATATGGCACTGGTGCACGTGAGAGGATATTAAAAAGCCATAATTCTTTCGAGATCTTTCGAACATGGGAGGAAAGCGATCGAGATTGTCGATAACTTTCAAAAATGTTTCGAGAATAGTCCTTATATCTCGTATATCGATTTATTTTATTTATTTCGTCATTTTTTATGATCTATGTGTTTGTTTCCAGTTTTAAAAGTTCACTGACATTAAAAGTTCATTATTTAGGGTTATGTTATTGTAGGATCATAATAACTTTTGTGGGTTATACTTTCCACGAATTTAATGGGCTTTGGTCATGGTTATAAATCTGATATTTTATTGTAGTGAACGCAATTTGAAAAACTTTGATTTTAAAGTTGGTTTTAGTAATGCATTTCACAATAAAAACTTTTTTCTAAAGATTGTGTTAAATATTGGGTACATAACCAATATTTTTAACTCTTTGATTTATGTATTTCATGCTGAGTTTTAACGAAAAGTTCATTATCTATTCGTTTCCATTTTTATAGGTTCATTGACACTTTTGGGGATTCATAACATTTGTATGGGTGCTTTTAAATTGTACGAATTGAAATCGGATGAAACACCATTATATAACCAATAATTAATGTAATAATCTTTAACAGTATATTTTAATGTAGTTTTCGATAATTAATATTGCTTATTGCTTCAAATCCAATCAGGGGCCTACTTTTTTCCTTCTATTAATGTAATTCGTGGTTTATCAACGTTAATTATCTACCAATAATTATTCGGCATCATCAGCAAAACAAGAATATGAAACAACAATAAGATATGTTAACATTTAATTTTCTCGAAATGGCGGAAACAGATGGACTCCTGTGATAAATATTTTACATAGAAAACTGCAACAATAAAAACTTTAAGCCAGCGTTTCCCAAACTATTTTCACTGCGGCCCGGTACGAGATTGTAACCCTTCGCGACTCGCCTTATAAAAAAGGGGCATTTATTTAGAAAGCAAAAAAAAAAACAAGTAACTAGTGTACTCTTTCAAATAGTAGCTGTATGAGAGAGTACAAATACCAGGTCACTATAGTATTTGTACTCTTTCACTGTACTCATGTAAAGAATTTTGTACTCCTTTTTGTGAATTGTACTCTTAAAAAAACATGACCTCTGTAAGTACACATATTCGGCATTTTGTGCTCTTTGTTGGATAATTCTGTGTTTCTGTGTTTGGGGGGAGTCCTCGTGAAACATTTACGGATCAGTCATAGTAACGGTTGCGGGAGACTTTTTTTTTGGGACATTACCGTAACAAATACACTTCAGCACTAATGCAAGTAATTAATCAATGTAATAATGTGTAAAATGTTTTTATGCTTGCTGCGGTCCAGTTAAAGTCCTATATTTCACAAATACCATTATCATATGTGGATAAAATATGAAACACTTCAAATTACTTGTAGTTTATACCTTGTCATATTTTTTATTGAAATAACTTTTATTGAAACGTTTCTATCCGAAATATTTTTATTACGATACAATTTGTACAGAGTTATTACTATTGACATAAAAACATTTAATTACCATCGACATTAAATTAAATTCTATGCTTTTAATTTGGATGTATGGGTTGCATCGTTATGAACTATAAACTTTAGTACTAATAACATAACTGCACTGTGAGCAACATGCATTCTAGATCATTGAACACTGAGTTTATTTATAAAATAGAAATACACATCCCGAGTTTTTAAACCAAGTTATGAGAGTTGTGAGTGTGTGTAATTGTGATTTTCATCATAACTTTAATACTATTGATTTTTAGTCCGTTTATTTCTAATTGTAACATTTTAAATGAAAACATCTATTATTAATACCAGTAAAACACGAAGTCGTATTTAGGTAATAGTAAGAAAACTCTCATGGAAAACAATAAAATAATTTCGATTATTTAATGATATACAAATTCATATGTCAAAGGCAGAAAATATAGTAAATCCTAAAATTCGTCATATATTTCCATATCCTCAATTTCCTGCCTATTAATTAAAATTCGTCAACGAGTTATTTGTATTTAATACAGGTATGTGCTCATTTAATTCATAATTTATAGTGAATTGAGCATCCCGAGTTTTTAAATCAAGTTATGAGAGTTGTGAGTGTGTATAATAGTGATTTTCATCATAACTTTAATACTATTGATTTTTAGTCCGTTTATTTCAAATTATAACATTCTAAATGACAACATCTATTATTCATACCAGTAAAACACGAACTCGTATTTAGGTAATAGTAAGAAAACTTTTATGGAAAACAATAAAACAATTTCGATTATTTAATGATATACAAATTCA
>JAODAC010031291.1:0-14695 GCA_027575185.1 Mimaenictus wilsoni
ATCTCAATCTCAATCTCAATCTCAATCTCAATCTCAATCTCAATCTCAATCTCAATCTCAATCTCAATCTCAATCTCTATCTCTATCTCTATCTCTATCTCTATCTCAGTCTCAGTCTCAGTCTCAGTCTCAGTCTCAATCTCAATTTTTGGTGTTTTTGGTATTTATTTTTGGAATTTTTGTTATTTTAGGTATTTTTGATATTTTGGGAATTTTTGTCATTTTAGGTATTTTTGGCTATGAACTTCATAGCTGAAGCCGTCTGATGAGAAGTGAAACCTGTTTTATTTCAAATCACTCTGAATCAAACTAGGGTTTCTTCAAGAGCAATAAAATGGAGAAGCCATCTGAAGTTCAATAGTTTAACTATATTAAAGTAAATTGCAATTTTTTTACATTTCTGTAGATTTCATTCTTACCTCTATTTTAACCATACGAAGAAACTACATCCAGGGAAAGAAAAACTATCAGAATCCTATTCCGAAAACAGAAGTGATTGATTTATACTATATTTTGAACATATTCTCATTAAAAATATGTAAAATGGTGATTTATGTTCCAAACACAAATAACCCACGATTGATTTACTACGTCATTTATTAATTAACTAAATCCATAATTACAATACAACTTTTCCTTTGCGCTTAAGTTTATTCTTGATAACATCCTCAATTTGTACTCTCTCTTGGTTTGTTATCTGCCTATGTCTTTCAACAGCAAAGTCCACTTCCTTGCTAAGTTGAATAATTTTCGCGGCAATTGCTTCCTGTTTAATTATCCGATTCTTCTGTCGCATGCCCAATGGTGTAACACGTCCATCGAGGAATGTATAGTCTGGTTTGTCAGTAAGTGTACCAGACGCATTGGGATTTAGTGGTAAACCTCGTTCTTGTCTCCATTTTTGAATCAAACGTGCTGGTTGTGTTGTAGTAAACGCACGCGTTTGGAAGAATGGTCCTGTAATACTTCATTATAATATGTGTAATGGGGCTTACTTACTTACTTACTTACTTAATTTATAGATTGATAAATTCATTTTGTGAAATTACTAATTGATGTTTATTTTAGATGTTTACCACACGGCCTAGTCCGCTTAGTCGGTGTTTTTCTAGGTTATGTAATATTTTTGACAGTAACCTGACGTAACTCAAGATATATGTTTGATTTTTCAAATCTTTCAAAACTTTAAAATTATGAAATTTCTTATTGTTGGTCAAAGGTAATACTAATATATGTGTTGTACTGATTAATATTAGTAAAAGTATAGTGAACGTGATTGGACAGTCGGACTTTATCTTGAAGTAAACCTTGACGCAATTTCTTAATGATTACACTATCTTGAATGTTTTAGGGGATACCAAAATAAATAATATTGTTTTAAAATAAAGTTTGAATTTCACATTTTAGTTCCTCCGCCGGACTTGTCATTTTAACAGACAACTGACCATAGAGAATAGAGAGAAGTCCAGCTCAATGCAAAAAAGTGACGATTCGTGAGGGTGCTGACATGAAGGCGTGAATACCCTACTGGCCACGTACTGGATCTTGATTATTATTAAAATCTAATAAAACTAATTACCAAGCAAACTATTAAAAAAATATTTTAAATAACTCCGCGTCCCAAATGGTTCCCAATCAGTCTTTTTAAGTTTAATTCTTTCTATTAATTATGTGCCACTGACTCTCCATCGAATTCTAAAGTTGTTATTTCCAATCTTTTCTTGATTGCGACACACTTAACGATTCCAAACTTTGGGGGTCCGACATGGTCCAACCTCGATTCCATGACCGGACCCCTCGATCATTTTGGGATCACAGAGCAAGGTTCCTCTCGCAATGACCCAACCCTGATTACGAGAGTCCCACTTGAAACAAAAATTCACCCACCAAAGACAATTGGGGAATTTCCCTTGCAGTTGACCCAATTTATTATGGGGGTCTCTGGAACTGGCAAATTTTAGAATGCTTCGAGGGCGTCTATGCTTTGAGAATATCAGAAATACTAAACATAAACCAAGGGGTTACAAAGCGTCAGGTATTTACTACTGCAATAGTAGACCTGATAGACATTTTCTAGAGTGAGGTGTGGGTTAGAAGTCAACTGAAAAATATTCGTAGTTGTGATGTATATTAATCAATGTTAGTCAAATTCGTAAGCGACCCGAATGGTTGCAATTATTGTTGTCCATATATGCGTTCACAATACATTTGGTAACATAAACGAACGCTGGTCGCTTGCTTATGAGGCAGTGTGCGCATAAACACGGCGGGATGCGTGGTGGCGCACACATTGAAATATATAAATATAAATAGGCTGTTTTGTTTTTCGACAGATGTTTCAGGTTCTTCTTCGTAAGCCTTCACATCCATGATTGATTGCTCCAATGGTCTTCTAAATCCTCCTATCGGGTAGCAGTAGCGAATGCAGTGGGCACCAAACAGCAACATTAGTTCACTGACCCTAGGCGTATTCAACTCGTGAGCAGGTCTGCGGGGGGTCCTGGCTACTGTTGGATTGGCCTGCAGCACACTTACGCCCTTATCGTAAGTGTCTGTGGTTATGCACATCTTTAGAAGTAGTAGTTCATCGGCATCTGTGTGTGGAGGGGGTTGTTGTTGATTTCGGTTGTTATTTACTTTTGGTCATCTGTTAGTTAAATGGAACGCAAATAGCGCGCTACGCGTTTCTGCCCGTGCGGCCCCATCGTTGCGGAACCACAAGCAGCGGCTTCGGCGGCACCGGCGGACCCGGCGGACCATCAGACCACCGTGCACCATCACCACCATCGCCTATCATATTCCCCTCTAAGACTGCTACAGCACACTAGGAGCAATACCCGACCACACATACATGCATACCGACGCACAGGGCCGAAAAGAAATCCAGAAACCAAATGAGGGATAAGCCCAAACAGATGGCGGGATGGGGAGGGGAGAACGGGAGAGAGAGAGAGAGGGATGCAGAGGGTATTTTTCGATTTGAGGGAGGGATTGTTTTGAGTCTTTTCTAAACGACAGACACACACATCTAATACACACGCACTACTACAAATGAGAAGAGGGGTGGAATTTGAACTAAAGGGATGTGAGGGATACATAAACATGCGACTAATACTTAAGACTTTCGCATGCAAAAGTACGGTTACGATTTATGGAGTTTTCACCTAAGACGGGCAGCACATCATGGGTGGACCGCACGGGCCGCACGGGCCACACGGCCAACATGTGCCAGTGGGGCCGCACGACGGGCTTATCATCGGCGACATTCCGGGTGGGCCGAAGTCACAGCAAGCGCTGCCGCCTCCACCCGGTGGTACACAGTGCGGTGGCATACCCGCCCCACATGGACCGCATATACTCAACGGACCACACAGTGGACTGCACGGCATTCCGCCGCATGGTGATGGGCAACCGCCTAGTGGTATCATAGGTTGGCAGGGTCCACAGGGTCCGCACATAGGTCCGCAGCCTCCAAAAGGTGGTGGTCCGCAAAATGGTCTGCATGCTCCTCCATTCTGCGCAAAGTAAAAACCATTAAACCAGCCAGGGCGATTCGTTATCTCGATACACTTTTTTTTATTCTAGACTCGGGAAAACATAGCAGATGGGGGATGGGGGAAGTGTGTTTAGTAGAAATAAAATAGCGGAAAAAAGTGTGTTTTAAGATAGGGGGTCAAATCAGTTCAGGAAACAAGAGACTGGCACACATTACAAATAAGACAAAATGATGAATGATACATGAATATGGAATGAATATTGATGTGTGTGAATGAGTGAAATAATGTTTGGATGAGATGAATGTATGAAGAGGGAGATGAGATTTTAAAAAAGAGGGACGTGTGTGATTCATAAGCAACAAAGTGGATTTTGCGCAGGTGATGATGGTCCGCCTCCCGCATTGTGATTCGACTGCGCACACGAGCAGCCATTCGGGCAGATAGGACGCCTGCTGAGCACATTTGAGGGAGGACACAACACAGACGGCTTGCAAGTCAGCGAACCATACGGATGCATCTGGCTTACCATCTGGGCAAACAACTTCTGGTAATTTTCAAGCGCCGGACAACATGACGCGTCGGGCAGTGTGCGGCAGCAAGGCCCTCCGCGACACTCCGATCGCGGACAGTGATCTTGCAAGCCGTTGTGTTTGATGCAGTCACAGCCAATTATCAATATGCTCGATCGTAGCTCGCGCGACTTCGTCCGTTTGCAACATACCGTTGGCATCACTCCCATCGGGACCATGGGCGGCGCCGGTGGACATTGCCCACCTCCCATCATGGGTGGTGGCGGTGGTGGGGCCATCATAGCTTGCGGCGTCGGAGGAGGTGTCCCTCCGCCACCACCGCCGCCGCCGCCACCGGATATGATTGGCATGGGGCAAGGTGGCGGACACCCGCCCATGCAGCAGGGCATCGGCGATGGACAGCCACCACCGCCGGAGGGCGTGCAGATCCCGCAACAGGGCGCCGGACACACTGGCGGCAAGCAGACAGGTGGACAGCCGACAGCGCAGCCGCCGCACGAATTCGGGTTCACTGAGGGCGGTAGTGGAATGGGACCGCAGCACGGATTACATTGCGGCATACAGCAAGGGGGACAACATTGGCCGCAGGGCGGACAAGGACCACACGGACCGCACGGACCACACGGACCACACGGACCACAAGGACCACACGGACCGCAAGGACTGCATCCGCTGCATGGTCTGAAAGCAAATGAAGGGCGGTTACCTTTTCAATGCGCGCGCGCAGCTTGGGCTGAGCCGGAGAAAATCGAGACTTGTGGCGTGAACAGTCACTTACGAGCATTTGTCGTCGATTTGGTCGACGAGCGTCTTCAATCTATACAGCAAAGAACGGCGTTTGTCGGAGCAGGTCATCTCTACCATCAATTTCAATTCCTCCACAAATTTCGAACTTAAATTTTGACTAACATGTATCACACGTGAAATTTAGTGGACATGAATCATTTTAGGAGTGCGACATGTGTGTTTAGGATCCGCAAACCCAGCAACGGCAGGGATCACATGGCCTTTGTGATTCCGGTAGATTTTTCGCGGGAAACAATACGCTTTTCAATCAACAACGGATACCATACAACGCCTTCTGCAATACTTCGAACCTGATTCTGATAAAGAGTTTACAGGTATGCCTTATATGTTACCTCAAGTACTTGTCCCCTATCTCCAGCCATGGAAACCTGTGAACGAAAATTGTTTGAAATTAGTTAATTTCTATATTGATCTCTAAACAAAAAGCGTTCTATTAAGATATTAAAAATCGATAGCCAGCGATCGTAATGTACAAAAAAGTGAGTCTCCTTAGTCAGAGTCAAAGTGAGACTTAGCACTGCCAAAAGTAGGCAGTGAGGACCCACTGAATTGATGTAAGAGAAAACTTAAGGAATATATGCAGCGAATGACTGGTTTGTAAAAGTAGTTAGGGAAATCACACCAAACCAAGAAGATCCCTAAGCCGATTCAGCAAATATTGGGAAAACCATGATTATTAGATTCACTGAAGTGGCGCAGACAAAATGTCAGTCTACCACGAACGGGTAAGAAGAAATTCTCTGAAATCCATTTATGTTTTGAGAATAACTTAGCTACACTTCTTCTATAGTGAAAATCAGACTCCCTACTCCTTCAGTTCCATTTTTCTTCTTCTTTCCTTCTCTTTCCACATCGCCAAGACCTTAGGCATCTTGTCCCCTACCTCCCCCAGCAATCCTATCATATCCCTTCATAATACACATTTTTGCTAGGTCTCCCCCATCCAGCTGTATTTCCCTCTCTTTTCGGAGCCGCACCTTGCTCTAGCCAGTACTATTTAGTCCTGCTATCTCTTGGAAGTCTATATATCTTGGCCTCCTCCTGCACTCACTGGTATCAAGCATTAAACGCATGAGTTTAGAATTAACAAATCAAATAAGGAACAAATAAAATAATGACACAATGAAATAAATGTTTATACTCCTTCGTTCGATCATATTTAGTTTCACAGGTTTACAATACTAAAATCACCTCAACTTTAAAAAGTATACAAACTTTATTCAAGAAATATTTTTATATAAAAAAAAACAATAAAATCACTTTCTATGACCATCTCTATAAGCAGACATTTCATTCAAATAAATATTCTGTTGCACGTAGTCACGCACAGCGTTGATTTCCACCTGCCACTGCAACCAAACTTCATTCAATTCATCATGACTTTCTAAAGTATTAAAACGTGAATCCAATTGTTGTACGGCCGTTTCATAAATTCCTTCAAAACTACCTCCTACAGACATATTAACTCCTGAAGAAGGTGGTTCATCGGGAGTTGCTATATCCTTAGAAATCTCCGGCACGACCACCTCAATTTTCTCATTATTTACAGGAACCCATTCCATTGAAGGCTGACTTTTTTCGACGTGTTCTTCATTATAAGCATAATCCTCTTCGCAATCTTCATCGCACTCATCAAACTCGGGATTTTCATCATTCTCACAATACTCTAAGAGATCCTGAAGTAAATTAACCTTCCCCTCAGTTTTATCTTCCTCGACATTCTCATCAGGTTGATAATCATACAAATCCGCCCAATTTGCTTTGGTTTTATCTATAGCATACTTAAAAGCATGTTCAAAGACCTCTTCAATATCGACCTGAACTTTCTCAGTCTCTTCCGAGGTTTTATGAACTTCCTTCAGTTCGTTCGACTGACATTGAGGAAAATCCGTCTTCAAATTCTCAATAAAATTTTCGATATGCGTTTGACTGTCAGCGTTGCAATCGAAAGTGTCATCGTCAAGAAGATCTGAGACAGCCATCAAGGAAATATTGGAATTGGACGTTGATAATGTCGTTGTTGTGGTGTCTAAAACAGTTTGTTCTTTTTCAGAAAACCTTTTCTTGCCATGCAAAAGTTCTACGGAGTTTCGACGAAGATATGAACCTGACGCCACATTTTCTGAATCTTTGAAGGTAGACATATAAGTTTCGATAGTTTTCGTTTGTGTTGAATCAACATCGAAGCTATCTCCATCTAAAAGGGAGCACACAGCGTATAGTGAAACATTTCTGGCTAAAATGTTTGATTCGTCTTTAAGTTTATTCTCCGATTTCGTTTTACCGGAAGCCAAAAGTTGTAATAAAGATAATGTTTCGTCACTTTCAGCAATATCTGATAATTCAATGTTTTCGTACCATTTATGGGTAGACTTCTGTTCGGGTGTGTTTTTCTTTGAGCTTTTTCCCGTTTCATCTTCCTGTTGCAGTAAATTTTCTTTGGAAAACCTATCTGTATGAAAATCATCCTCGAAATCTTCATATAATGATATAGTCGACTTAGAGATGCTTTCAACTTGTTTATCTTCTGAGGGATAAGGTGAGGTCTTTTCAAGACCATTAATACCTTCAGCAATGTTATCTGTTGTATTTTTAGACGCTAATCGTTGTAATAACGACAAGGCTTCGTCATTTTCTTCATTATTGGGCAGATTCATCTGTGCCTCGCTAAAATTTTCTGTTATATTCATTATTTTATCTCCCGTTTCTTTATTTTTCTTTTTGGATTTATTTTTCTTGTGACTCTTCGTCGTTTGAATATATTCTTGTGATTTTACTTCTTCCTGTGATGATTCTTGAGAATTTTTCTCCGAAAAATTTCTTAAAATCATATTAACAGACTCCAGAACACTGTTGGCTTTCATTGCTTTACTTTTAACACCCTTCAATTTCTGATACTCGGATACATCCGCTTCCCAGATATTTTCGGGCAATTTATCACCAGGTAGAATAGGCACAGTCATCTCCGAACCACCAATAGCACCAATAATCCCCTCGAATTTTTCAACCTCTACTCCTTTCGACGCAATACTGATGCACAAACCTTTACTTCCATATCTTCCAGCTCTCCCCATACGATGGAGATACGTACTCTCATCATTCGGCACGTCGTAGTTAACAACAAGATCAACATTCACAGCATCAATCCCCCTCGCCGTTAAATCTGTCGATAATAAAATCCGGCATTGAAACTCCTTTAACCGTTTGAGCACTTGTAGTCGCTGTTTCTGCGTCTGTGCTCCTGATATATACTCTGCTGTCCAGCCATTATTATTCAGAAAATTTGTTACCTCCTCAGCCCGTGTTTGATAATTACAGAAAATCAAACACTGCGTGAACGAAACACTCTTGAGAAGGCGCGTCAGTTCAGTATTCTTAAACTTGGATAAAAATATCACGTTCGTGTTGAATGATGTGATTGTTACAAAATGTTTAAGACCCAAAAGAAGAGGTGTATCCATCGTTGCAGAGACATGTGTGGGAATATGCATATATTGAGCCAGGAATTTGTCTAATTCATTAGGAAATGTTGCACTCACTGCAAGCATCTGTTTGTTTCTCGGCAGATGGTTGAAGATTTTGTTGATATCTGCCTGAAAGTTGCTTTCCATTAAACTATCTGCTTCGTCAAGAATGAATAGTTTCAATTTGGAGACGTCGAACGTGTTGGATGTAATTAAATGAAGGATTCTCCCTGGTGAACCCACTGCAATTTGACATCCTTTTGCCTTTATTGTGTCTTCTTTTACTGGGAGACCTCCGATGAAATGTTCTACTTTTAAACCTAAAACCCAAATTTAAATGTTGGTCAAATTAATGACAGAAAGAAGCAATGATTAATAAAAAATACCGTTTAAATGGGTACCAATTGTGTGAATAACATCACAACTTTGCACAGCAATTTCTCGAGTTGGTGCAAGAATCAAAATTTGTAAAGCATCTAGAGTTGTATCAATCATTTCCAGTGAAATGATAGCGAAGACTGCTGTTTTGCCAGTACCAGATTTGGACTTCACGATGAGATCTACAAGATTGGTTGTATGACTACTTTGTAAATCTTATGTTTCTTGATTTAAACCTACCTAATCCACATTTTCCCAGCGGGATTGCTTTTAACTGTATGGGACTAGGCTTGAAAAAGTTATTTTCTCTCAAAGCTTGTAAAATTGGAGTGGACAAAAATAAAGATTCAAAGTTTAAGTTTACTTCGTCTATAATTACGTCTTTAGTTCGTTCTTTTTCAACTGCCATTTTAGATTTTTACTTAAAATTTAACAGTCAAGATTAATATTTAAAACGTTTTGAATACTTTATAAAATTCAAGTTTTTGAGGTTACACCTTTTAATTTAGGCAACCATACCTACTTTGTTTGACATTGTCATTATATGTTTGAAGTCCGAACATTGAATCACAGATGTCGGTACTATGTAGAAATCGAAATTTAATTCAAAAAAATCCTCTGGGAAACATAAACAAATAAAAATTCAATTCATTGCGAGGAACAATTATAAAAATAAGGCAATTAAAAATAATTTATTAAAAATGAATACAATGTTTCAATTAATCAGAATATGAACTACTTGATGAATGTCTTCGCTTCCTTTCCTTACTTTTCCTTTTCGACTTCTTTTTGTCTTTCTCCCTGCTGCCTTTCTTTGCTTTATCTTTCCTGCTTCGCTCACGTCTGTAATGCTCACTATCCGAGTCCGAATCAGACTCACTGTCGCTCTCAGAGTCGCTGGAATCGTCACTTGAAGAATACTTCTTTTTCTTTTTACTCTTCGATTTGGACTTGGATTTCTTCTTTTTTGATTTTTTCGACTTTTTCTGTGCCTTCTTCACCTTGTCTTTCAGTTCCTTTTCCCGTAGTTCTGTTAATGGTGTGAGGTAATCATTTTCTGACTCGCTGCTTGTACTGCTCACATCAAGGACAATGTCTTTGTTGGGATCGACTTTGATGAAGTTTCTACATTGGTAGGTAAGATGGCCGGAGTATCCACATTTTTTGCAGGCTGGTCGGGCGTTTTCTTTGGATGGTGGTAGTAAACGTGATCCATAAGAATTGTCCATATTTGAAGAATATGCAGAAAACTACGGGTTCATATCGTATAAACACAAAGTGATCAACAAACGCACAGAAGGCCCATGAAAGTGAGGTTAAGTTAAGTTTGGACATTTTTAACCTTGATATCCTTGATATCATTCAATCGGGTATCATCGCAATGCACCGTAATTTTAGATTTCAAATGACAGAAATTTGACAAACATTTTGACAGCTGCAAGAATAATAAAGAAGATTCAGTCGCAGAACTTAAACAATTTACAGAAATAAAATAATAATCACTCCAATAAAATGTAAGTACACGTTCGTATCCTTAAAACATTGAAGAAAAATCATAGTTATCGCATGTCGGCTGTATTACTATCGAAACCATCAATCCACACACGTTCTAACCTTACATTTGTGATGTAACTCCATTTTGCAGACCTGCAAAAGCCCCTTGATGGGCTTGATCGGCCGGCTAATCAGTCGCTACTCAATCGTAACGGTCCTTCCTATTTTTGTAGTGAGTTCCATTTATTTGGACTATACGACCACACAGGAGTATAAGCGGGATCAGCTAATCAAGCAGCAAAATGTTTCTGAAATACATAGTGCCTAATGGTATTCAGTGGTGTGCGCTACCTGCTGCTGGTTTCTTCTTTGGTTGGTTCTTGGATCGGAAGGAAACAGAGAGGATGGTGTTATTCCGTGATAAATCGGCTCTGTATGGGCGTGAAATGGGCCCCGATGATAAGCCTTCTTGGCCTTAAACGTACTGTATCTAGAGAATGTAATGTAAATTTATTATTAATTGTGAAATAGAGATTCATGTAGGAAATTCGGAGGTAGATTTATTTTTAATTGTTTACGAGACTGAGTTGTTTATCCTGATTTCAATACATTTTTCTACTCCTGTTGTTTAATGTATACATTATATTACCACTAACGATTAAGTTATGAACTACATAACCTACGACTGATCATAACAGTACAGGTAGATAATGTAGTTCTAGGCAAGCAAGCTAGTTCATTTTGCCAAAACCCTGGATATATACTTTAATTTTGGTCATTGAGAGTTCAAATTTTCAAAATGCACCCGTTTCATTATTTTGCTGCATATACATGTTAAACCTGGATATGCCATCATGTTCTTGCCTCTGAATTTAAGATTTATACCACACCATTTAATTATTTAAACCATTTTGTTTATATTTGCCACGGGATAACAATAGGCGACCTGCAGAACATGGTAAAGTTTCTGAATTTCTCCTTATAACGCTTTTTGGGGATGACATTTTGTTGTGCATACCATTGTGCTATTTGACATATCAATATTATTGAAAAGCAATGAAAAAATCTTTATTTCTTCTGAAATGCCGAACATTGCAGGATGAGTGTCACTTTATATCATAAAGTACATCTCATAGTATAATGATGTCAAGCCACCACTTTCTAAGTTCACTGGAACATTTTTTTCCACTTTAACTTGCATATGTAATAAAATAATGCCATGAGTGAATTCTGAAAATTTGAACCCTCTATGAGAAAAGTAAAGAATTATATTTAGCTTTTTGCATAATAAACCACTGAGCCGTGCGTAAAGGGGTAAAACGCACAGTTCCTATTTGCTTTATATATTGTACACTGAAGGACGGTACAGAAAACAAACAATAACGAATAGTACACAGATCAAGTAAACCTCTCTGTAAACACAGCTCTCTTCACGCAGTGCGTTTTGGCTTCTATAAGCTCGACAGCGTGTGTTTTAAGCTTTATACGCGGCATCGTGTATTTTATATACGAAAGAGTACACTGAAGGACGGGAGTACTTGGAAAAACAGAGCAATTTCATAAACTCTAAATTTTATTCATTAAAAATAACATGGCACTATTTTCTATATTTTTTTACTTCCACAAGAGAAAGAAAAATCCTCAGGTACTAACTCAATTTTAATCAGTAAAGATAAAATATGCACACGAAAGATAAATATTTACATAAAGTCTTTTCTTTTTTTTTTCTTTAGTCGGATTCTGCCCCTCATAATTACTTCATTATTATCTTATCTACAAAAATGTATGCTTAATTTCCTCCATATCCTCCTGGTTCATAAGTCGCAATAAATCAAACGCCTGCTTCTTGGAATCGTCTGTCCACTGCGGTTGTTGCTCGTAATTCTGTGCGTTTTCACTCCAGTTAATCGGCCTACAATCTTGCAGCTCATGTCGAAAATCATCCCAATCCTTGTCTAGGTCTTCGTAGGTATGCGCCGACACCGAGTCGGAGGAGGAGGCAATCGAATTCGGTTTCTTCGCCTTCTTGCTCGTAAACATCGAGCTCAACGCAAATTTCTTCTTCGGTTTGGGTGCAGACTTCTCGGATGAGTCCGAGTCGAGTTCTAATCGCTTTAGGTTCATTGTCACCTCCGGTAATTCCGGCAGGCGCTTCTTAATGCTTGGCACCAGTGGTTTGGCGAATTCGCGTTTAATGATATGCAGGTCTTTCAATGGGCTGTGCGATTTGAAGCGTACGCGACGCTCGGACATTGCACGAGTAAACTTTGCAGGTTTGGGGATTTCCTTCACGTCCATTTTACGGCTGGTCGGCATTATGGTAGACTCCCCACAGTCGGCTGAGAATGATGTGTCTTCTCTTTCATAAGGTAGTTTTACGGCTGTTTGGAAGAATGTTTGTAAAGATTAAAATTTGCATAATGAATTTGGGTATTTGTATGTTTACAAAGCTACTGAACTATCGGGATTAAAATTAGGTTGAAATGTTGAAATTTGCTACTTTGTATTTTCATTCATAGATATAATTCTATTTCTAGTTAAGAAGTTGTTAAACATCTGCTATGGATATTTATAGTGAAGCTTTGAGTTTTACATTTTATAACATTGTTAACAAACTGAAAGTACGCTCTAAAAAATGCTGCAAATTTCCTTATCATTTATAATGTATATATGATATATATTTTCAAAATTAAAAGTGAAATAAACTGAAATAAATTAATTGTAGTTATATTATTATTATTATTGTATTATTTCTGACGCATTTCAAACTAAGAATCAAATTTACTTCCTTACTAAAAATTAAATAAACTGTCATATACGAAAAATCGCTGCTTTCATCCATTTTCCGTTGTTGACAGGTTTTCGTAAACTGAAGGTTAATAAAAGTAAATACGATTCAGCAACAGAGGGACACATGGCTTTTTGGAAGTCAGGAATTTTACCATCTTCAAAATTTTGTTTTTATATGTCGATTTAATCGCACGCGCGTTCCTTGTGTGAAAAGTGCCTTAGGGGGCCGTCACACTGCCGACTTCGGCTTCGTGTTTCTATACCTATCCTTGTCTGACGAATATACTTAAAAAAAGACAAAGCAACTCGAAGAACAACTTATCTTCTCTTAATACATGACTCAGACAAAGGAAACCTCGAAGCAAAGCGACGCGGGCATTCAGACGGACGCCTTAAACTACATGATTCGCATGGCAATTCCTAATGTACATCACTAACAGAATATCTAATAAATGAAAGGAACACATGCACCATCGAAAACTTAAAAATCAAACATTTTTCATAACTCCCACCTCGATATATCACATTGCACTTATCTTATAGTGCGATGTGATATAAAACACGCATTTTGATTACGTTTTATAGTTTTTTACGATTTTGGAGACATTTTAAAATAAAAGTTCATAAAATGTGTAAGGTTATAATAAGCAGTTACTACCAGTGAATTTTACCTCTCTTATTATTGTAAATAAAAATGTAAAATGCACTGATTAAGAAGCTACCTGACATGACCTTTATATTTCCTAAACTGTGTTTGGTACTGATTACAAATCTGTAAACTTTTTTTACCTCTATCATCTCAAATTTTGAATTACACACACGTAATTGTTGCTAATTGCGATGAGCAATGTACAGAAATATATGCCTGAAAATAGATGCTTTGCATCGGAAATGCGCATCGCAATTAGCAACAATTACGACCTCAAGTTTTGTTATATTTCAGAACGGTAGGTGATAAAGACAAGTCGTTTGCTTACTATAAATCAGCATGTTGCAATTATCTCTAAGCAAGTTGAAAAGGAATTAAGGGTAGCAGGATGTCTATAAAATACGATATGGAACAATAAGCACGTAAAAATGAAGCTAAAGTGAACATATGTAAGGCAGTAGTTAGACCTATCCTGAAACACGTGCAGACTCGACAACTACCCAAAGATTACTCAGAACAGCAGAAATGAAAATCCTGAGAAACATAGAGGGAAAAACTCTTCAGGACCGGATAAAGAATGAAGACATCCGAAGAGCTTGCAACAACATAGAAGATATTGTGCAATGGTCCAAATACCGAAAACTCGACTGGAACGACCACATAGGGCGAATGGACGAAACAAGAATAGTCCGAATAGCCCGAGATAAATCGCCAAGTGGAAAAAGATCCCAGGGAGGACCTCGTAAGAGATGGAGTGACCATTTAAACCCTGACAGAATCAGGCAAAATGCCTAAACAAAGAGCAGAAGAAGATGTTGCAATTATCTCTAAACAAGTGTTGTATACCTAGATATCAGCCTTGTTTTAGTCAGCGTTATTCAATAGTTTCATATAAATATAAATTAATATAATCGAATGATTCGGCCGTCGGAGTTTGGTAAAACATAATACTGAATGTTGGTGTGAATAAATTATGGCAAATGTATGTTTTACAAGTTTATTACAAGAATTGTACAACGTACGTTTCGCTTTGCAGCATCGTCAGGTACTAAAGTAAAAACTTAAACTTACAGACTATTTATACAA
>JAODAC010031302.1:0-14690 GCA_027575185.1 Mimaenictus wilsoni
CAGTTGATGATTAGTCTGACAGTCTTAATGATGCACTGTCTTTGTGTAATTGTGAGCTCGGGGGTTATTGGTCGGGTGGGTTGATGAATTTTTCCCTCGCTAGTAGTGCCGGGAAGTTTAAATTATTAAACTTCTTACATAAATAAATTTTGAATCTCATATAACATGCATTTTATTTAAAATGTCATTCTTATGAACATTAGGATGAACATTATAAAAATCGGTTAGTCATTTTGCCCACTCACCCCCGAGGGGAGGATTGTTGGATGTATGCGCCTGACATTACCTGTGGTAATATATATTTTCTGAATTTATGCTTGATAAATCGCTTGGATTAATTAATAACTCACTTGGCATTCTACTGAGAGTAAACATGGGACCATAACGGTTGCACTTAGTATTTGAACTACATCACTAAAGTACGAAGACAATTCAGTGAAAACATGACTTCTCTGCTTTGTTATATAGCTGTTTAAGCTGAAGAACTTGAACAAGCAAATTAACATAATAACTTATTCTATTCAGACATACTGGTTTGGCTTATCGGACATGGCTTAACTCTGAGAATAACTTCTGGAGACAAAGAACACTCAGGAACAAATACAATTACTACATGGTTGATCGGTACGAATAGAATGTATATAACTACTCTGGTCCGGAAAGACTATTGAGTCTTCTCAAATTATTTACTTCTTTTGTTGCGAACCGATGGCTCTGGGAAGTCTCCATCACCAAGCCACTGATAAGGCCATAACCTAAGTTTTTAATATTACATGATTCTGGACGTTTAAGGACTGTATGTGGGCCCAGTGCGTTCTCCGCGCTATCACCAAGGGTCGCCAATCAGTGCACGTCCCCTTTCTCTTCCGTCGCTTGATCGGCTTGGTGAGGCCTTGTCTTCGCGACAAAACATAGCTGGAGGTAATTCCACAATCACAGTTGTGGAAGATTTATGTGGTGCTGGTTCGTTTGTGTCGTGAACCGTCGCAGCTTACTTCTTTGCCTCCGGTACATCTCGTGGTACCTTTTGCATCGGCTTTTCTCTCAGCGCGATGTCTTGAACGACTTCTCCGTCGTCCCTTTCCCCAATTCGTGGTGCTGGAGAGGCAGCGCTGGCAAGATTGTCTGCCCTCTCGCTGACTGTGACGATGGGTGGATTTTTGGGAGAGGCAACGCTTGCAAAGTTGGTTGCCCTCTCGCTGACCATGCGGAAGGGTTGATGCGCTTCCGTGGTGTGCAGTGCTGTGAGGAAAATCTCGCTAATCTGGTAGACAGCTAGACTGGGGTCGTTCAAACAAGACTGTATGATAGTAGTTGTGTGAATGAGTTAGGAAAAATCAATTCAACCTTCACACTAAATTGCCAAATTCAATATATAACATATAAAATTTAATCGCTTTCAAACTAAAAAATACACCCTTCGCCAGGGCACAGTCAAGCATCAAGTCAAGCCTCTACGTTCACTATTATTGCGCCACCTAGCTCTTCGGGTGTTGCGTTACACTTTCTTGTCATAGCGTGCATTTAGTCGGCCCAAGCTTCACACATTGTCAGGGTATATGTCGCCGAATCAACATCCTCTGAATTGCGTACATTAGTGTTCTTTCTCTCTCCTGATTCTGAATAGGTATTGATGGTATCTGAATAGGTATTTAAGAAGGCGTCACCCATTATCAACTGGGTCAGCCAGAAGTTATACTCCTTGTGCCCGTCGCAGCCACTTTCTTAAATTAGAGGTCAACCTTTTAGTCTAGGGCGGCATTACAGCTAAGCTTATAACTATCCACTCAATCCGATTTCAGATTTGCCCGGCAACGAGCTTTCATGGTGCTTTCAGCTGGCGGGACAGATGTAATCATTTCTGCTTCTTCTGCAGAGCGCTCCGGATATCCGACGCAGGGAACCCTTCATGGCGACATATATTCTGCTCAAGCTTGGGAGTTGTAGATGATTTCTCATGTACAGGAACTTGGATAGTCCCGCACTGGAGAGCCTGTGCAGGCACTCTCCCTTTCAGGTGTACGTACTGGACATGGGAGTTCTAGAGAGAACTCAAAAACAGAGTCCTAAATGGAAACCGCGTTTTAGAATGTTCGGGTTTTCAAGAACGCTAGTCGCAGATAACTTAATGTACATTGTCTTTTCCTAACTAACCATTAATATTATAACCTGAAAGAAGATAATATATTAAAGCTGTAAGAAAGAATAGATCTGAAAATATTATATATTTTAGCTTTATTTTTAGTAAAATAGTTTTTTTTTTTGTTTACAAACTGAATGTAAATTTGAATAATAAATAAATTTCATTGCCTACAGTTTTACAGCACGAAATATATTTTTAAATTGCACTTTCATGAATTATCTTATCATATTTCATACAATTTGTGACTTTTTTTAGAGTTAGTTTACTGGTTTCCGTGTCTAATCTTTACTACTACAAGAAGTTAGCGTACAAAAGTCTTAACATTAAAGAATTACTTATAGATATAATAAAAGAAAATTTTGCAAATAAAATGTTAATAAATATTACGATTTTTGTTCGTTTAATGTTTTATCATTTTTTGTTTGTTTGAATGTTTCTCGCCATATTTAGGAAAAGTGCAGAATGCTAAGTTATAAAAAATCATTTAATATTAGTGTAAAAATTATTACATTAAAATGAGTTTGTAAGTATCACAGTCATTCCTTAAGCATTTTGTTTTTTTTTTACGTTTAAGTTTGCTTCCTTCCGTAGTTGTCATGCTAGGTTATGTATATTGCACACGTACACACGTGACCTGACGTGAACACTGTAGGTATGCCTCTTCGATTCTGCACTTTTTGCGTTTTGTTATAATTTGCAAATACCGTTTGGTTAGCGACGAATTGCGACTAAAATTAGCAAAAGTGTAATTAGTGGGTTGGTGATTTGCGACATGGTGGCAGTGTTTTCGGCGACAATGTATTGTTCTTCGGTGACTTTTTTCACACGCAGATTGCTATGCGACTCGCTTTTCTCTACACTCATTTGGTTGCCGACAATCAGCTTCTTGTTACTGAAGATTTTCGTCTGGTTCTTGATGATTTCCTCAAAATCCTCGTTACCGTCTTCGTAGTTTACTTTGATGAATGACGTAATGGTAATTTCGAAGATTTTGTTGGGGTCAGCGGGGATGGAAGAGATTTCTCTTTTTCTGCGCCCATATCCTATTTGTCCATCACTACATTCAATCTAAAAATACAATTAATATATAAGTTTAAATTTCATCATTTTATTTTGTGTTTATACTGATTGTGAGTAGTTTTATAGAAAAATATTGAGTAGATATAACATGGGGTTCTAGTTCCTTCCACCATTCTTCTAAACAGTATCCCAACAGACATTTCGCATTTAACTTAAGAGGACCCCACGCAAAATGAACTTCGTAGCAAAATGTTTTATTCAAACATTGTTTTAAAATAGTTTCTAATCTACATATCTTAGAATGCTTACTCGTATACGAAAGAAGAAAAAAAAAAGATTTTTGGATAATTAATGAGAAATATCTCATATAAAAATGTCCTTTCCAAAAATTGGCGAGTTAGGTTTTTTTTCTCGTAATTTCCGTATTTCTGGAGTTATAAAGTATGCACTAATCGATTCAGCGTGAAAATGTGTCCAAACTTTGAGGACGGTTTTTCATTTGATTACTTAGAAATTAGCTTTTAGCCTAATAAAGGCGATGTTTTCAATGTCAGAAAAATTATTTGAAATTACTTCTTCTAAATATTGTTCTTCTAAAAATTTCACTTTTATTTATAATTTCCTTCTTCCTATGTAAATAAATCATAAACGATTTAAAATTAAATTTGCTACTATCTCCAACCACACTTTTTCTTGTTTAAATGTTTAGAAATCATGATATACATCGATGAGTTGAGTCTAATAACGTTAACATTGTCGATATCAAAAAATTACTTGTCCGAAACATTCCACTTGTATTCATATTTCCTTTATTTCAAGTAGTGTAAATCATGCTCCAATTGATGCACCGCGAAATTTGCTATAAACTTCTGGGACAGCTTTTCATTTGATTACTTAGAATCGATGTTAGAACTTATAAAAGTTGAGTTTAATAACGGCGACATTTTCGCTGCCAGAAAAAATGTCTAGAAATGACCAACGATCGTAGAATTATTTATATTTGCCACATTTCTATGTATACAAATTATATATTAATCGATTCGGAATTAAATTTGCCACTAGCTGCTGAAGCAGTATTTCCGATATTTTTCCGATGACTAGAGGAAATGTAAGAGATTATTGAAGGGGTCCACTTAAGAAGACCCAGCGCGGTAGATGCCAATTTTATTCACATTTCCCTTATTCCTATAAAATTTAATCATATTCTACATGATTCACGTTGAAATACGCCAAATATTCATTTTATTCTTTTATTATTCGTATTATTATTTTAATTATTGTATGAAATCGGAATTTCCTAGGATTACGACACTTTAAAACTATTAATTTTCGGGAAATTCAATTTTGGCACGTTATAGTTCCTAATGATTACAATACCTTTCGCAGAAAATTGGTATATCAAAACATAGTACATTAGTTCAGGTTACTTTAAGTTAGGTTAGGTTTTGCTACGATACATCACTTCAACTCGGACCCGAAAACCGCGGATTGTGTTGCAAAAACTGAAACCAGCCTAGAAAACACTATTTTCCAAATTAATATAAGTTAACATAAATTGAGTATACATTGAAAAAAATGTCTTTTTCTTGTTTATTATATTTTTTATAATAACAGAGTGAATATTATTATGAACTATTCCCTATGTTTTCCTATAATGCTTCTTTTCGGACAAGTTTATTCGTAGGCTGTCGAACGTAAGTCTACAGGAGCAGTAAGGATGCCCATAAGTTACAACAACATTCAGATATCAAATAGTAACGGTATATCAAAATCAAAAACCGAACCTGAAAACCAAAACAAGTTTTCGAAAACCGGAACCCGGTTTATTAAAAAGTATGGGTTTCTCGAAAACCCCAAGTTCGGAGATCAAGATTTTTGTATTATCTTTTAAGGATATCAAAATAATATAATACGAAGAATTTCCTCGACAAAAAAACAAAAGCCATTTATTCCAAACCATGTCGAAATAAGATAAGATCAAATGAGAGCAGACTGCGGTGACTGTCGCTGGGACCTTAAGAAAATCTAGGTCGAATTTTATGCGCATTGAACAGCGCAAGGCTAAGCACGCCGGGAAGTCATTACTGGAAGCGCTAGGATGAGGATAATGTCACGCGACCGACTCGCATCCTCACACGCTCGCAATTTTAAACTGTGTGCGCGCAGTGAGTGCACAGATAAGGCGCATTGCATGCATGAACATTTCGCGCACATGCATGCACGCACGCAGACATGCGCCCGACACAATATTACGAAAATTCCGGAAGTTAATGAGTAGCAAACGTGTTTGGACGATAAATTTTCCAGGGTTACGTTGGTACATATTAGCGCTGACAACACGCTCGTAAAGGATCTCATTTATTAAAGTAATTGTTTTCATCAGGAAGCGCTGCATGGCGTGTAAATCAAAACATGCCTCATTTTCATCTATAATATTATATACATTCGGTCAACTAAGATAAGTGAGAGGAATATTATTGCAGATAAAATATAGTTCTTGTTATGATTTATTGAAGGAATTTTATTAAACATATTTTAACTCTTTCATGTACAAGGTATTTATTTGTTAAATAATTTTAAACTTACTTTGGGGATGCACTAATTGTTCTCCTCATATTTAAATGGAAAGTTTTGTATATACAGTACTAATAGTAAAATAAATTCTGATACTGGAAATTTTCGCACTTTTAAGCCATTGCCCAAAAAATAATTTCAAGGTTTGGTCAGAAGTTGGTTAAGATATGTCTTGCTTTAACAAGTTATTAATGGTTGCGTCCAATGACTTTAAGGTTGCGGGTTCAAACCATGCCTGCATTTTTTTTTGAAAATATTGAATGAACTTGCTTTTTAAAGTATCTGCACCGAAATATATCTAATTCAAGTTATGAAAAATATTTCTCATTCTTGTAAGACCTGTGGTGAATAATATTTTAGCTTATCGAACAAATATTCATCGCAAGGTTGAAATATATAAGTACATTTTGGTGGAATTACTTTCGGGGAACATGTATCTATCTTTTCAGGACTTGTCATTCATTCCTTAATATTTTCTAAATCTCAAAACATGATCATACAGAAGCAAATTTTGGGTGGATATAGTGTTGATCCAGATTCCCTCTAAAGAAGACTATAATGAAAAGTCGGGATCAATTTGCTTGGCCCAAAATGATGCCGGGCATTACAAGTTACAGAGAAATTCCTAGTGATTCATATATGAAATAGTTCCTCAGACATCGTGGATTGGTCAGGTCATTCTTGGAGTATATCTAAACATAAGGAAATCGTTGGAATACAGCAATTCACTGCACTTTAAAAGGTCTGGTCTAGCAGGTTATCTAGCAGATTACAGGAATGTATTACTAATTGGTTTCAGGTTTCTGCGAACGAGAACATTATATTGAAAGCGAAAAATCGTGTTTTCGATATCAGTTTCTGCGATATTAAGACAATTATTTGTTATTTCATCTAAATTAAATGACATTTGGAATAAATATAGCAAATAATGAGAGAAACAAATACATACATCATAGCAAGACAGTTCACAAAGGAATTGTCAATGGAAACTAGTCGTGATTGCTTGTGCCCATAAGTGGCATAAGCAGTAATTGAACAAATGAGTTTATCGGTAATTTCACCCTGCACGTTTTTAACTAAAATTGATTAACTTTAATTTTGCAGATTTTTTTGGTAAGTGAATATTTTCAACACTATTAGGAATTCATTTAGTACTAATTCGGAAAGTGGTCTAACAAAGGACGTGCACGAATTGTCCGTCATGGATTTGAATGATTTTTTGTGTACGTGCAGTATATATAACGAAATAATTTCTATTAATAGGATTTTTCGTTCTATGAGCATTTTGGGCACAAATTGATTAATGCATATGTTACGACACTGCGTTATTTCGCTCCACACAACGTGAACATATAGGAGTTGCAACGTCAATATGTATAACTTACATGCGATCAACTGTACTATATATACTCAAAAACAAAGGGTTAGTTTGGTGTATCATTTATTTTAATATCATCATTAAAAATATGTTAAAATTTATAATATACTACAATATGGACAATTTACTTGCAATCGACTGCCAGCTCCTATATACACCCAAAACAAAGGGTCAGTTGGAGAAATTAATAGATGATGACATTTGGAATAAGCTGATATATGATTTGCTGAGACTCCTTTTCTCCTTCGTATCTAGATAAAAGAGTAAAGTCTGGCCCTGATAACGCTACGTTGGACACACAAAATTGAGTTGTAAGGACTGATCACAGACGTAGAAGAGTTTACCTATCTTTTGGTGTATCATTTATTTTAATATCATCATTATAAATATGTTAAAATGTATGATAAACAGACGTGAAAGTCAAATCTCTAAATATCTGAAAACAAGAAATATACGACTTACAATTAGACCACTTCCACTCTTATGAGTACTCTTATATATTAAATATTATTTACATTCCCCCAGATGAAATAAAAGTTTTCATCATAAATTATGCCATTATGACATATCTGTGATAATAACAAATGTTAATAAATTGGAGAACACCCGCATGATGTTCAACCACCATGTCGAACTAATTTAATGCCTCCGTTCCCGCACCATTAGACCGCCTGCTGACAGTCAATTTGTCCGAAAGCAAGTAAAATAGGAAAATCACCGCGTCGTAATAGTACGTATTCAAATAGATGATACTTAAAGATGTTGCATGTTTTACTTTGTGGTAAAAGAAATTTTGTGCATTTCACAACTGTTAAATAACTTATCTTCTATTAAAACACTAGGTTTTGAGCTGGATTAAATTACATTAAAACCGATATCCAATTTCTATTTCGATTTCGGATTTTGCAACAAAACTCGCGGTTTTCGGAGAGCATGAACCAATATTGAGCCAGGTATGTTAATAGCAATCAGCGTTTCAATTTGGATTTCCCAAGTTCTTCAATATCTTATATAATATGAAGAAATATATGTCCTTTTGTCAATTCGTCTATAAATAAATTGAAATGCAAAACAATATTTTGTTGTGTAATAACTTCACGAATATTCATATTCTATCATAACATGTCAGCATGATGTTGATGTATGATTGATGCGTGAAAGTTATTTACAGCTAAACATTGTACGACAAACCAAACTGTAACTTAGCTAAATAGATAGCAATTACGAGTTGTGGAAGCAAAACCCGGCGGCGAGCACCTAGCCAGCATCCGTATAGGTTAAGCAAACTTAAGCAAACTGCGGCGTTGCCACGCACTACTAAGCCAAATATATACATAGGATAAATGTGGCGGCGAAATGTAAATATATATCTTACCCCTTTGCATTTATCCAGGCAGACGTTGACGGTGCCTTTGAATTGCACGTACGTCGACTCGGGAAACTTGAACGCACGGAACTTGGCCGTGAGAAAATCGCCATCGACGGTGTTGAAGTTCTCGAAAAGGTACGGGTCCACCGAGCATCTGCAAACCGCATTCGTCGCCAAGCGTATTAGACAGGTGAAAAATCACGCGGCGAAATAATCTTACTAATACCCGGTCGCATTGTGCGATCTAACGGGAATCGCCGCAATATTCGCCGTCGCCGTGCGAGACGGCGCAAAAAAATCGCAAACGCGTTGACACGCCTGAATTTAACGAAATTGACAAACTGCTTAAATTTGTTCCTCAATTATCAACGAAAAACAGCACCGCGCCAAACGTGTTTCACGCAGGGATTCTAACTGTTTATACGTTGAGTTTAATTCAGGCATCAACGCGCGGCGCCAAGTGGAAAAATCGTAATGAATGCCGAATGCAAAATTATGCGCCGCTGCACGAAAGCAGGAAACGCGCGCATGCAAAAATCGGTGCAATTTGCATAAATAACCAATTTCGCATGCTTGATGCATTTGTAAATTCGAATTGCTAATTCGCCAGCCAAGTACAAATTTACTCTTTTTTTCTGCATTTAAAGGTAGCACACTTAGAAAAATTTCAATTACACCTTGTAGCCAGGCAGGCAATAAATGGTTGATAGAAACGTACCCGTTGTAAATGATAGTCTCCTCTTGGTTCTTCGTGTCCGTGACTTGCATGTGGGTGACGAGGAGGCCGTAGATAGGGGAGGATGCCTTATCGAGGAAGATCTCCATCTGTAGTAGTGTGCCGGGCGAGACGTTGAGTTCTCCGGTGACGAGATTACCACCCTGTCGTACTCCAACGCCGAGGACAGGCTCGGGGGCTAGTTCTGTCAGACTGTACAGCACCTCAACATCCCTAAGCAAGAACAATTCCAATTCGGTTATATTCGATTTTAGATATTAAATCTAATATTAATTTTATTGTTGTATAAATTATTTGGGTTTGGTAACATAACTGTCCACTGAATTTTCTCTAATCATCTCTAATTAGCAATTACAAGTTTACTCGCATATTATACCATAATCTTTCTCACTAAAATAAAACGTAACCTAATCAAAGTTAAATTAATCTATAACTAAAATTAACATACAAATTTATCTTAAACCAAACCTGATCCTACAAGACTCGTTCATGAATTGCCCGCTATGGATTAAATGAAAAATGTTGACGTTTAGTACATTTATTGAAATATTTTCTGTTAATGGAATTTCTCGCGCTTAAAAACAATTTCAAAGTTGACAAAATTAGCTAAGGCTTATGTTGTTTTAATAGCAACCCGGAGTGAATCGCCTTGCGCGTGAAGTTTTTTCCACGAACTCTTTTTAATTAAAAACATATACCTAATCAGAATTGCGCTGCGAGCCTTTGATAAGAGATGTTTGTTTCTCGAACACACTACTACCACAAAGTATCATTCTGTATGACTGCAGCAAAGCTGCCTTTGACATATCAATATAAACAAATAATCATTGGTATGCAATTTTATATTATATAATCACGAATAGCATTAATCAAAAAGAGAAAATGAATAATGCCTTTGACAGAACTTGAAACACCTATCTCCGTAATTCACGTACGCTGCGTTAACCAATTACGCGACAAAGTGTTACAGAATGACAATTTGATGGTAGTAGTACGTACAAAGTTCAAAATTCTCCAAGCAGGGCAATTCGTGCATTCCCCTTTAAGTAGATTAGCAGATAATATTAATTTATGAGGTCACTAAAAATGATCGCATAATAGTATTAGGACAAATAATGAATGATCGTTTAAATCACCGTTTTCCAAACTGGGAGGCTCGACACCTTAGGGAGTCATGGACTATTCTACGGGGAAGTACGAATCTTAGGGAGACATTGACTAGTCTACGAGGAAGTACGAATATTTAACGGCGTCCCGTCCTGGGGACATTGCTGATATAATGAAATAATAAAATGGCGGAAATTACTTAAACATTAGGGGCCTCCAACAAATTACAGTAAAATAGACAGTATAGACTGGTATAGACGCTAAGGAACCGCAGACCCCACTTTGAGAACGTAGTACATAATAGTTACAATTTGGACCAGAGGTAAACTAAAATAAAATATATATATATAACTATAAATAAACATATTGGCCTATACAAGTCTATACACTCTCGCAGTTCGCAGTCCTAAAACCCTACTAACACTAACATACACATGGACTTACCAACAATAAATTATTATAACCTAACCCAACACTCTACATTAATCAAACTTGCTCTGACCAAACCGAAACTAAATGCTTCTAACAAACATTAACTAAATACTACTCCAAAAGAGCAGTATAAACAACTCTTATCTAAACTAAGAAACATCAACCCGCACTAAACAGTATTAATTTGTAAGAACTAAATCTGACGCAATATAAGATATTGTAAGAATAATTTTATAAAATGTATGCTGATCGAAGAAACAATCGTAGGGTTTTTGAAAATCCGATTTTTTCAAAACTCGGTTTTAGGTTTTTACATAATGCGCGGTTTTCAGGTATTAGTTCGGTTTTTGAGGTATTACGGGAAATTAAACGTGAATAATATTTTGAATATGCGTATGGAATAATAAAAATTATTACATAAATCATTGGGTGTAAGGAGAGAATGTATGCGGTCTATGCAAGAGGTATTAAAAAGGATTGAAAGGTATATGGACAAAAGGGGACTGAGTGTGAATGTGGAAAAGACAAAATGGATGATGTTCAGAAAGCCAGACGGAAGGTGCACGATGGAAGAGCTGTTTTGCAAGGGAGAGGCCATCGAGAAAGTAGAGGTGTTCAAATACTTTGGTTTCTTTTCAAGTACACATGATCATGGGGAGAGCACACTCGATGGTTTCAAGAGAAAGCTAGGCGTGCATGGATCAGAGTGAAAGAAAAGTGGGGGAAGTTGCAGGGAGGAAACTGGGACGTGGGACGTGATGCAAATGAGGGATGGATTTGTGAAGCCAGTTTTAATTATGGAGTGGAGGTATGTGGTATATATGAGTGGGAGTGGCTGGATGGTTCCTGAAGGATCTAATGAGGTTAGAGAGGTCGACACCGAATTATATAGTCCTTCAGGAAACCGGAAGAATGAGTATAGTATGGGAGTCTAAATTTAGAGGTGTAAGGTATGAGGAAAGACTAGGGAGAATGGGAGAAGAGCGGTTGGTCAGGCAGGTCTGGATGACTGGATCGAGTGCTAGGGAGAATGCATGGGGGCGAGAGAGAAGAAGGATGTATGAGGCGGGAGGGTTATCGGAGACGGCGGTGAGGCATGTTCGGGAGAATGGGGGATCAGTAGAAGGGGTAATGAGGATCCGGAAAGTAGAGGAGCAAATTAGGCAGAGCCGTATTAAGAGAATCGCCTATAATCCAGGGTATCAGGCAGTACAAACTGTGGGGAGGAGACCGGAATATATTGGCTGCATAGGAAAGGAAGCGACGGAAAAAGTTACCCTGGCACGTGCAAGGTGTGGTTCGGAAGAGAGAGGATGGAAAGTTTGGATGAGAGACGAGTTCAGAAAGTGTGTGCTATGTGAGGAAGAGGGATACGTGGGAGCATTTAGCAGGGAAATCCATGGGAATGAATCGGGAATGGGAGAGAGGTATGCGAGAGGGAGGGAATGTGATCGTGGGGTGGTTTGGAGAAAAGGGAGAGGGACTCCCCAGAGTGTCCGCGATAGTAAAGGAGAAGAGAAGAAGGGAGGCTCGACTGGGGATGCTTACGAGGCGGGAGAGTGTACAGGAATGAAAAGGGAAGGTGTATTTATTGTATTTATTGTGCTATATTTAATATTTTGTTAAGTTTGTAAATAGATGTAGAGAGATGGAAGAAGGAAGGTAGGTCAGATAATAAGATATGCCAATAAAGGTTGATTTGTATACATAAATCATAGTATAAACAATAACGAAGCAATTTGTCATTGGAAAGTAGTCATTTTTACTTATATATTAATTATTATTAACATTGCGGTGTTAGATGAAATAAAGAACTAATTACCAATTAGTGAATGTTAACAATTGTTAATCCTGCAGCACAAGCATAAATTAAATCATAATGTTTTTGGTGTAACTATGATACTTCCTGACCTCGTTACCGCTCCATTAGACTGACGATTGATTAACAGTCACGGGAAACGGTAAAATAGAGAAATTCCCGAACCCCATATAATAGTATTCAAATAGATTATACTTAAATTCGTTGCATGTTTTTTCACAACGCCTAAATGAATGATTTCATAAAGAAAACCCAGGTTTCGTGTTACAGACTCTTCAGGAAACCCAATTTATATTAAATTATATTTAAACTGAAAACGGTTTTACGGTTTCGGTTTTTACATCAGAACCCGAATAAATCAGAACCAGAAACCTTATAAAGTATAGGCTTAAATTTATTATGGACTAAATTTAATATATCTCCCCGTAAACACTAAAAAGGAATTTTAAAAAACATACTCAGGTTCTTGGAAACCAAGTGGTAACGTATTCCTCCTCGTTATCGTATGCGCATGAGTGTGATTCTTGAGGGATGAGACGGAGCACTTGATATGGACCAATTCACGGCTAGGAATACCCTCGTCGTCCTTGTTCTCGATGATCAGCGTCTGGTAGTAGACTTGTTTGCCCTGCAATCAGAAATTTCGGACGTTTGGCTTTAGAAAATCCAGCCTGATGCACACGCTAATGATTTTCGGTGTTCGGTCGCATCCGGGGATCAGAAAGCGAACAAGTGATCTGCGACTAATGCAATTCTGACTGCATGAGCGTGCATTAGTTGTGTTCGTGCGCACCGGGAGCAGGGTGCCTGCCACGTTCGATTTTATGCACAACCTACGATATTGCACGAATCCACCTGATTATTTAATGCGCGTGCTTCGTTCCCAACTTTGCAATGCGCCCGCGTTCGTTAGTCAAGGTATGCGAATATCGGCTATGATTGCGGCTAACTTTACCTCGTTATGTTCGAACGTGCAGAATTTGATTACTGAATTAAGATGGGTTAAATTGTTTTTGAAATCTCTTCATTTGTGATAATTACCACTATTGAATTTTACCCTCTTCTAGATTGGTTTTAAAGGCTCTATGTATTCATACGCTCACTTTTCTTAATTAATTTACTTTTACCCTAATATATATTTTTTAAATATTCTTGTTTGCTGGAATTTTATTCTACATAGATAACGAAATATCATCCCCAGTCATATAAAATACTTTCCTGCGTTTGTTTGTTATTGTTTCCATTATCTCAGTTATGGGATTTTCATTATCAGAAATGTCAATGGGTTTTTATAGCTCCATTTTTCATTAAATTTTAACGGTATCTCCACAGAGTATGTCACTACCCAGAATTTGTGTTAACTGGGCGTAATTATTTTTTGATACACTTCACGAGAGGTTTCATTTTGGTATAAAACTCTTGTGATAATACATTATCTTATCAAACCTGAACGTTTACAAACCTTGTAGTGCAGAATTAGGCCTTCAAATTTAAAACCTGATGATGTATAAAAAATACTGATTTAATGCAGGGGTGGCTAAACAACCGCGCATAACATTAGGCTCTTCTGATAAATTTATACATCCCGCGCTATATAGATTCTCGGTACTCAAACAGATGTAAATTTTTGTTAAGATTGCCCAACAATTAATTTGCCCACTTCTAATAATAACTTTTGCTATCCCCCTTGCAAAACCAAGAGGACACCGTTTAAAATCATGTATACTCGCAATCAAATTTGGCCTTTGTGGCAGAAAGTTTGGGTAACTCTGCTGCCCAATGTGCTCTTATCTATGCCAAAGAATCTAAGGAATATAAATGTTCATAATTATGAAAGGAGCATAATTGTAAATGAAAATTTAAAAAATTATGAGTAATCTCCTTATTTTAATTTAAATTTATTTACGAAATTGTAAATATTGTAATGCCATAATTAATTATTCCATTAGATTCTGTAATTTCTGCATTATATGGAATTCATTTAGAATCATTATGAAAATGGTCAAAGTCATTTAACTTCTCTAATTGAATCTGAATTTAATGTTTAAGCTTTTTAACCCAAAAGAGAAAATCTGAAAATATAAAATTAAAAAAAAAAAAAAAAAATATATA
>JAODAC010031313.1:0-14683 GCA_027575185.1 Mimaenictus wilsoni
TACAACGGCGTAGATCGCTCCAGCCCAAATAGGTCCTTCAAGAACCACGCCTGTTCCTTCTCCACAACCTCCCATTCCCTCAGACCCCATGCTTCCACAGCATATAGCAATCCCAAAAGTATTAGGGAATTGAATCATTGCCGTCGAATGGTAAACAAAAGTGGCTTTCCGCGGTGGACGCACATTTTTATAATCCGCTCATAGAGGCGTGTTTTCAAGATACACTTAAGTAAACACAAAATGTTAACACTGACAAGAAGACATCAAATTCGTAATTGATGGAAGTGCTTTTAACGATTTTAACAATGATTCATATTTATAGGTTAAGAATTGAAATATGTACAAATTCGGGATAAATCTTATTTGTTCGGTGCTTCAAAGCGCCACCAAGGTTTGTAGGACAAAGTTAAACACTATCCATCTTTCTCAGGCTTACTCGAATAGCCCTGACAAGATCGAGCCCAGAGTACTCCAATTCTTGCTGGAGAGGGAGTTCTCGCTTTGGCAACACCGGTAGTTCAAGTAACACACGTTGCATGGCGCTAGTGCTATATTAAATCGTATTTATGAGTATACCCGATTTTAATCGAACATTGGTAAAGAACGTAACCTCGAAAAATCTTTGCAAGCGTGCAGCCCGGTGCGGCACTTACTTGTCGCCATTTTATCACTAGCGATTCGTGCGTTCTGCGACCATTGTGCCTTCCTCTTTAGCATGTTCTTTTGAATTGCTTTATAAAAATGGGTTTCAAGTGTGCTGTTTGGCATTGCCAGCAAATATTATGGGGATATTTTGGAATAATTCTGCAAGCAACACATTCATTTGTGTGGGTGCTCTGAGCACCCAACACCAAATGTTTTTTAAAAGTCTTTCCTTAAAGTTTTTATACATAACTATTGCGCAAATGTAAATAGATGTATGAAAGGGAATCATGAAAGGTTGAAAAGAGTGGAAGATCCAATTTATATGAAAGTATAATTTTTTAGTATAATTTTTCTGTTACTTATGTTTTTTTCTGTGATTTTGTTATTTCGATTATTTTGTTTGATTCACCCGTCTCGATTACAGTTATTACTCGTTCAGTTCAATTAATTTTAACTGTAATTTGTCATATTTGGAAAAACTTGTTTGGTGAAGTAGTTCAGGCAACGGCCGATTGGGTAGTGGCGCTAGTAAATTTGGAACAAAACAAACCCGCTAGAGTGGGAGGTCTAGATATGGTTAGTCTGTGATCGAGCCGAAGGCGCGTAAGCCTAAACTCGCCCCAAACCACGTTCAGTAGCGTCGCGCGGTTGCCACCCGGCTCGTTAATTTGACGCGCAGGGCGCCAAATTCAAATATCGATAGCGATCAGAAGTCAGCGCATCACTGCGAACATATGGAATTTACTGTAAAAATTGACAATAATTAAGGAAACTAAATTCTCTCAGAATCTCAGAATACTTCAAAAGTTCTGATTACCAGTTTCGATTTAGCGTTTCTGTCTCAGTATCTGCAGCATGACCAAGTATTCCCTGATGTTGATTGTTCCCACTGCTCGGGCTGCTTTTGGTTTGCCCTATCCCCTCTAATCATGTGTTCCTGGTGTGATTCCTGATTAGAATCAATAAGTGGCAGCTATCCTGAAGGAAACTTCGAAGAGAACCATTTACCGGACAGTTCGATTGGTCTTCCGCGACCATACTCAAATACAATGACAGATTTCGACTTCGTTCTAACGAAACAAAACTCACCATCTTTCGGGTCCCGAAATGAACGGCATAGGTGCATAAGAAGGAAGGCTGCAGAGAGGTGCAGCCTTCCTTCTTATCACTGCAGTTTATTATTTTCACGTCTAGGTATGAGAATGTTTTGCCTTGGTATATGATGTAACTACATAACCTGGTAGATACTTAACCAAAAGCAGTAAATAGACTCTGAAAGTTCTAGTCCTTCTCCCTCCACGTAACAGTATTGATCGTTGATTTTACACTGCTTACCTTCGTCACAACATGTCTATTAAATCAAACCCAATTTGTCCTAAATCCTAAAATGCACTATCATAACAAAATCTTACTGAATTTAACTCAAATGAATCCAAAGTGATTTAAATAAAGTGCCCTAATATGAGAAAAAAGTATAATACCTTTTAAAATTCTAAATAGATATTCTTGTAAGGAATTAGAGTTTTAAAAGACTTACATCGTTAAGATTTTGAGAAAAATCGATGGAAATATAATTTTAGTTCATTTGTTTGATTTTACAGAACACAGACAATGGTAATCATTAATAATATTCCGTTTTATTTCAATAATATTAGCCATTTTAAAAACTAATTAATTTATTAGAAGAAGGATTCAATTGTTTCTACATCCATCGTAATTCCATCCCGAGAAACCAAAACAATTGCACCGTTTTAATATTTAAGCTGAGTTTTATAACTTTTTGTGTCAGTATCTGATATGGGCGAAATGTGCATAGTACAATAATAAGTTGTATTAGTTAACATAAGAAAATCTCACAACCTTATTTAAATCAACTACTGAAGTATTAAATAAATTAAATGGACTATGAGAGTTCTAGACCATCCCCTTCCACTTAACATCTGCGAATCATCGAATCAACTTTCCACATTCGCCACAAGATGACCTCAGATCATGAAATCAAATTAACAACAAAATAAACCTAAAATAAACTTCTAAACATAACTGAACCTGGCATAAATGTACGTTATATGATTGACATAAACTAACCTAACATGAAGTAATAAATAATATATCTATTTTTAATGACTACAAAATATAGAGATAGGAATATAATTAAAATGACGTTAAATTAATGAAAAAATGTAAAGCCTACTCCCTACATTCTCCTAAGCCTCATATCCTCTTACATAACATACATTTCAAAGTTACACTACACCATAAAGTAGCATATTTTACGACCTGCATCACCCACGAACGACATACTTATCTCGTTCGTCGATTTTTATCGCATTAATTAATTCACACTTAAAATTAATTCTTTATTTCAGTTATACATAAATGTGGTGTTTGTTTGTAATAGGAAACTAATGAGTCATGCATATTTTAGTCGCCGGCTAGCACATAATAGCTTGTAGGTCCTGGCAAACGCGAAACACATACGAAATGCATAACATGTGTAATTGAATAATTAATCGTTAATAACGCCCAGGCCGGCCCCGAGCGGCGCTCATTCAATTAGCCCGCATTTGCATATTACAATATTACAATCATCCCGAAGCGTGCATGTCCGCCGCGGACAGACAACACACGTGTGGAAATGCATAAACTCACTTAAGTCGCTCTCATTTATGACGCAATCTTTCATCGCCGACGAGTTTGCCATGCATACATCTGCATACGTTTAATGCGTAAATTATTTATGACTATGTGGAAAAAATGTAGAGTGCGCAAGGCTTTGTCTGCGTGCATGTTTCTTCTCGTATGTCAGGTAGGTGTTTAAAAGGGATATGGAAATTTGCTACTAGGCAATTATCACATGGGTTTTTGTTTAAAATTGTATTCTTATATACATCAAACTTGTTATCCTTGCGAAAATAAGACATTAGAGCATATCTAAATACGTTTTCCCTTGTATTTTAACGAATAATACGCAAAATTACTGACGTGCCGATGTGTTTACATGCACTTTTCGTCAAATATTGCAGCAACAAATACAACAGATACACTATGAGAGTTCCAGACCTTCCCCCTCCACGCAGCAGCAGTGTGTCCGTTGAATCCCACGTTCATCACCAGATGTCCCTAGGGTATTACATTAATTTAAGGCATTCCTGAAAGAAATGATGTTGGATAAACCTAATGGAGCTAATATTTTACTATGATAAAGAAATGTCGTTGGTAACATTAACAAATATTACTTCTTAGTACAAGCGTAATTGTGAAAATGTAAATTCAGTTTCCTAACTAATAGTAAACAACTTCCTTATGTTCCACATCGTTTCGTTCGTTGGTAGTCCTTATTATCACCCGTTGAACTCACTGAGCTTACTATGTGTAGTACAAGAACTTGCTCCAGAGTAATGCTCAGTGTGCATCGCTTATCAGATGCGTAGCAGTAATTGACTTGACCAGCCACGCCGCCGTCGCGTCGTGCGCTATCGTAAACAAATGCAAAGAGTCTATTAGGGCCTATTATTGTCGGACCGGCAAACGAACACAACAACGGCGCACGTAACAGCGTAACAACGTGGCGGTTCTATCACTACACGTTGTTTATTTGCGTGCTGCCAGCAGTTGTAGGTGTTTTTTTTTCTTCTGCGCCGCGACGTTGATCGCTTTTACCTGTGCATTGCACTAACAACACTTAATTAACGCGTTTATGTTACTTTAATTGCCCGAACGTGAAAAATAGAATAAATGCGCGCCAATTCGTGGAATAATTACGTTGTGCTGGAAGACTCATCAAGTACACGTAAAACAACAACGGCAAATGTTTAAAACACGTTTTTGAGGAATAAATTCATTCTGTAAATTATTACTTTAGTCGCAATTGTAAGCGAAAATTCAGATTTTATTCATAAATTTTGATATATCAAAAAAAGAAAAAAACATAAAAAAGACGAGTGTTCTTTAGACATAACTAAAACTAAATATATTCTTATTGTTTATTCGATTTATTCATACGCCAGAAGTTACTGCAATTGATTTTAAGATTGACAATAGACAATAGAATTGTATTTGAGACATTTGATTTCCAATAAACTGACACCTCCCATGCATCAAACATTTTTAATTTTCAATTAGTCCTTCGGGAAACCGGAAGAATGAGTGTAGCATGGAAGTCTAACAATAAGTGTAGAGTAATTAAATATGAGAAAAGTCTAGTATGAGTGGGAAAAGAGTGTTTGGTGAAGCAGATTTGGATGACAAAGGTGAGTGGTAGGAAACGAGAGAGAAAAAAGATGTATGAAGCGGGCTGGTTATCGGAGCCGGCCAGTGTTGAGGCAAATATAGGAGAATGGTGGATTGGGGGTAATGAGGTTGTGAATCCAGGAAGTAGGAGCAAATTAGGCAGGGTCACATTAGCGGAAACGTCTGCAACTCTGGGTACCAGTCAATACAAACGTGGGGGAAGGCGCGCCAGAAAAGGTGACCCAGCACGAGCAAGGTGTGGTTCGGAAGAGAGAGGATGGAAAGTATGGATGGGAGACGAGTTAGAAAGTGAAAGTGAAAGTGTGCTATGTGAGGAGGGATGGGATACTTGGGAGCAATTATCATGGGAATGAATCAAGAATGGGCGAGAGGTACGCGAGAGAAAGTGAATGTGATCATAGGGTGGTTAGTAGGTATGTCAAGGCTATTCCGTCTTGTTAGTTTCGGGTTAAACCGGGCTTGTACTTTGAAGGGTTTAACTTAGATTTTCGTAAAAGTCAATACAAACTTGGGGGGAAGGCGCGCCAGAAAAGATGACCCAGCACGAGCAAGGTGTGGTTCGGAAGAGAGTGGATGGAAAGTATGGATGGGAGACGAGTTCAGAAAGTGAAAGTGAAAGTGTGCTATGTGAGGAGGGATGGGATACTTGGGAGCAATTATCATGGGAATGAATCAAGAATGGGCGAGAGGTACGCGAGAGAAAGTGAATGTGATCATAGGGTGGTTAGTAGGTATGTCAAGGGTATTCCGTCTTGTTAGTTTCGGGTTAAACCAGGCTTGTACTTTGAAGGGTTTAACTTGGATTTTCGTAAAAGTTTCGGTTTCTATACCAAGATCAGCAGATCTTGTAAGTATCGGATTCCGACGCGGTTCCGTCCCACTACTAGATGATGCTAAAAATTCTGTTTCTAGAACCGGAATCGACGCGAGTATGCCCCACTATTGCTTGGTTCTGAAGGTTCTGTTTTCAAAACCGAAATCTATACGAGTGCGCTAGAGCTGTATCAATAAGCTCTAGCACACTAACAGCGATTAATTGCTCCCGCGAATGTGGCCCAAAGGCACGTATCAGCTCGTGTTTTAACATGTTTATTTGCAGTACTAGCGAACGAAGTCTCCAATATTTTCTCACATTGATACAATCACTAGTATTTCATGCATATTTGGAAAAATGAGAATAGCCATTCTCTTTGAGAATACTGATAATTGAATTTTTTTCTTCAAATTTTTGTTTCTATTTTTTGTTTTTATTTAAATACATTCTTTTAATAGCTAATGAAAATAAAATAACTTTCATGCCTATAGTCTTTTTATATTACACTAGGTGGCTCTGTAAACTAGGTGGCTCTGAGTTTTTGTTCGGATTTTAAACCCGGGCTTTCACAGACAAAACCCTAACAGAATAAAGCCGCAGATTGACAAAACCCGAAAATCTCGGAGGCTCGGGTTTCCTTGTATTTTGACAAGCCTAGTGCTTAGGATGTCTATTATCATTATCTTCTATCAATATAACAGTTCTTCAAGGCCGTTAATCAGTATTGTGGAACACATAGTAATGGTACACAATGAGTTCTTCCATATTCATAAACTATTTCAATGAATGTTCCATCTTACAATTTAGGAATTGACATAGCACTATCTGATACGCATTACGTTCATTGTTTTATTATTGTTTATGGAAATGGTATATGTTATACTACGAGCTCCTGGAAAAGTTAAATCAAAAACAAGAAAAAGCCTATCTCTCAAGTAAATATAAAATAAATTAAATTAGAGAAAAGTTAAAAACGGTTTCCTGGGCACTGTGGTATAATTTAAGCGCGAATATAGAGGTTTTACTTTAATACTTTGATTGAAATTATCATTTACCTTTCAATTAATGTAGTTGTTGACGAACTCCGTGCTGACCTTACTGAGCGATTTGGGTGACTCTGCCGACACATAGCGGTGTTGATAAAAATGAAGATGCGTTTTCAATAAAATTACAACGTTTACGTTAATTATGTAGCCATGGAAAACGAACAAAGTAAGAGTTTTGAAACTCTTACTTTGTTAATTTTTCATGCAAATTGTATCGTGTTCTACGTGGTAAACTGAAGTAACTTTAGCTGTACAACTTTTCTGTGAGACTCTGACTTACTGCGCTGGTGGCTGACGAAAAAAAAATCAATATTTCCCCCTTGTTAGTCAGGCAGTTGTCGTGGCAACCAAGGGTACTTCGATTCTCTGACTAAAAATAGTCTTCACAGCTTTAGTTATTGTCTAGTTCGTATTGTCCCATGGTCAGTTTAATTTGGAATTATCCCTTCACTGCAGTTAAACTTAAAAATCACAACGAGTGGCACGGTAGCCTCCCTTGTAAAAAATGACGACTCGTGACGGATAATGGAGTACTATATCAGAGCAGCCTAGCCAAAAAGATGGGAGCGGAACAACTTGAAGAAGAAATAACAATAATCCACACAAGCCCTCTAGATACCAGGACTGGCTAAGTCGGTGAGTGAGCCAAACATTACTATTTCCTCCTTCTTTCGTAGGGTCACTTGCTCCGGTTAGTACCTTTCACAGACAAAACCGTAACAGAATAAACCCGCAGATTGACAAAACCCGAAAATCTCGGAGGCTCGGGTTTCCTTGTATTTTAACAAGCCTAGTGCTTAGGATATCTATTATCATTATCTTCTATCAATATAACAGTTCTTCAAGGCCGTTAATCAGTATTGTGGAACACATATTAATGGTACACAATGAGTTCTTTCATATTCATAAACTATTTCAATGAATGTTCCATCTTACAGTTTAGGATTTGACATAGCAATATCTGATACGCATTACGTTCATGGTTTTATTATTGTATATGAAAATGGTAGATGTTATACTACGAGCTCCTGGAAAAGTTAAATCAAAAACAACAAAAAGCCTATCTCTCAAGTAAATATAAAATAAATTAAATTAGAGAAAAGTTAAAAACGGTTTCCTGGACACTGTGGTATAATTTAAGCGCGAGTATAGAGGTTTTACTTCAATAATTTGATTGAAATTATCACTTACCTGTCAATTAATGTAGTTGTTGACGAACTCCGTGCTGACCTTACTGAGCGATTTGGGTGACTCTGCCGACACATAGCGGTGTTGATAAAAATGAAGATGCGTTTTCAATAAAATTACAACGTTTACGTTAATTATGTAGCCATGGAAAACGAACAAAGTAAGAGTTTTGAAACTCTTACTTTGTTAATTTTTCATGCAAATTGTATCGTGTTCTACGTGGTAAACTGAAGTAACTTTAGCTGTACAACTTTTCTGTGAGACTCTGACTTACTGCGCTGGTGGCTGACGAAAAAAAAATCAATATTTCCCCCTTGTTAGTCAGGCAGTTGTCGTGGCAACCAAGGGTACTTCGATTCTCTGACTAAAAATAGTCTTCACAGCTTTAGTTATTGTCTAGTTCGTATTGTCCCATGGTCAGTTTAATTTGGAATTATCCCTTCACTGCAGTTAAACTTAAAAATCACAACGAGTGGCACGGTAGCCTCCCTTGTAAAAAATGACGACTCGTGACGGATAATGGAGTACTATATCAGAGCAGCCTAGCCAAAAAGATGGGAGCGGAACAACTTGAAGAAGAAATAACAATAATCCACACAAGCCCTCTAGATACCAGGACTGGCTAAGTCGGTGAGTGAGCCAAACATTACTATTTCCTCCTTCTTTCGTAGGGTCACTTGCTCCGGTTAGTACTACGTCGACAACACCCGAAGAAAAACTTAAGAACTGTGTGATTAAATGTGCTGGTATGATTTTTTCTTTAAACCAATAGTAATTATTTTGTAATGCGACCATTTACTTGGAAAATGACATGGATTAGAACTAATAACCGCAATAGTTCATGCTCGGCGATTATGTTGCTGCCTGCTACCTTCTTATCAACGCCAAAACGAAGCAATATCTACAAATTGGGAAAGGTCAGCTCTATGCAATATCACACGTAATGTGCTTCATAATCCTCCCACCTTCACCTTTCTCATGAAACCGGAATATCTACATATCTTAATCAGCAGTTATCTCTTATTATTTATTTTTAGACAAAACTTACTCCTAGCCTAGATTCCTAAATCAAGAGAAATGAGTTTAAGAGTTTCGAGAATGAGGAATACAATGAGATCGAAAAACGTTTTAACATCGGAAAACAAAGACGGTCGTTCCAGCATCGAAATATCTTTAGAGTAGAAATATGTTCCACATCAACAGCCCTATTGGAGACAGCATCGAATCAAGGTTAAAGAAAATTTTTCGGAGCAGCGAGCGTACAAGAAGGTAAGGTCGCTTTTTCTAGGCACCGACAGTGTGACATTTGACCTCCAGCAGCGATAAGTGGTCTTCTTACTGGTCCTTTGATACCAGTAAGAAGACCACCTATCGCTGCTGGAGGTCAAATGTCACTAATCAATCGGATAAGGATACTGTGGAAATCAGAATCAATATTTCCACGATCAAGGTCCATCATACTTCGTGGAATGATGCACTGGCATGCAAACTTCAGAAGAACGTCATCGCTAGACTAGAGATGAGCTTCTGCAAGTCTGGTGTGGACCCTCAACAACAAAACAACGAAACTGGGTAAGTTATTACTTCATTAATTCATGTTGATTTTTAATATGAAATTTCTGAAAACGTCAACGATTCAAAAATTTAAAAACCTATATGTAACTATTCACTCCAGTTATAAGTGATTTCTTTGTGTATTTTGTTTCTCTAATTTCTCTCATCAAAAAAAAAAAACTATAATGTCTCTTATACTAAGTTTGTTGTTCTCGATTTTTTATTTATCCGCTATTTTCCATCGCGCCTGATGTTGTGTATACCACGCACATCAATTCAATTATTAATAGACGAAGAAGTGGAGAACCGTAATGATACAACACGCTGGACATGATTACTGATTGTAGGTGTTTTCAAACAGGAAATTAGAGACATGAGAAACACATTAAAGTTGATTGATATTAATGTCGACATGCGCGCTAAATTAATGCAATTTATAGCAACATTTCCAACTTAATTCGAACAAAACCAGCTTTTTAGCGGCGTGAATGGGATTTGAATGTGTGATCGCGTAGTTTTTGGCGTTTGCAGATGAAAAGTTCGAAAGTGTAACGGGCTCAATTACGTTGATAAATCGTGTACAAGCGCACAGGATGCGTTCGGATGGGTTTGGCGGCAAGGTTGAACGACGATTGTCATTGCGATTACATGACGGAATTGGAGCGTGAATGTTGTCGCTTTCGATGATGCCCCGTTGTATGTAGGTGAATTAATGATGTTTGGACTCTACGTTTTTTATTGCGACATGTGTTCATTATAAATTATTTTGTAGAAGCGATTCGAAATCGTTAAAAATATTCGAATTTAAATGATGTTTTTACATAAATTTGCCTACTGGCGTAAAGCATTCACTTGATTTTGATCTTTTTATTAGAATAGTTCTAAATTGTAATTCCATGTCTGCTCCTATTATCAATAATCAAAAGATGTTTAGAATTTAGTCAAATACCACTGATAAACAAGCCATATATCAACAATATATCAACACATGGCATGATATTTCCTTCTTACGCAGATTTCACTGTAATTGTAAATGTAATGTTTTTGCTCCTTGTTTTCGAAGTAATAACAAAGAAAAAAGAAGTCTACTGTGCTTTAGTCCATACCACTGAAGAAAAACTAAATATATTCTTATTGTTTAATCAACTTTCGTAATTGGCACATCGGTAATTACTGTGAAGAAGACAACGAACCTGTGAAGAAGAAAAAATAGCATACCTCAGATATGGAAGCAACCCAACAAGAGGAGTACAACTACTACAAAGTGGTAGATCACACACGAATACAAGAGACATAAAGTAATCCTACTGGGAATCATTTATAGCATCGGTGGAGCATGACCTTTCTGGAACCAAAAGCGTTTGGAAAATGGTAAAAAAGAGAAAAGATACTATCCAGGAATACATTCAAAGCTGATACCAAAACAACATTACGGAAGAGGAAGTTTTCGAAACTGTAACAAGCCTAAACACAACAGGAAGAGCGCTGAGATAGATGGATTACCTAATGAAATCCTGAAGCATGGAGTCCCTACAAGTCAGTACAAGAACCTCTAACGACGAAATTCAACACAATCATAGAAAGCTCCACAATTCAAAAGTAAGACCAAAATAAGGAGGCATACATTTGTTTTATAGATATACGGAAACCTTTTGACACTTTTAAGATTCAGGTCATTTATACGGAAGTGAAAAAACTCCAGCACTAGAATACGTGTGGATGACAATCTATCTCAAGATATCAGAAAACATAGGGCAAAGGGCAAGTGAACATTCTAAGGACATTTTTTAAAGTTTCTTATTCTTCACGAATTGACCAAGTGGTATGCCTTAAGATGATGATTAGCATACGTGCACACCCTGAGATGGTTGATGACATACTGTCGCAAATGCGGCGAAAACAATAAGCGCAAGCCCTGCTTCTCTCTCCTCGCAGTCAGCACACCATGCATATATTACACCTTGCAAAAATCTGTTTATTTGTATAATAATGCAGGCTTCCAGCTGCCACGAGGATCGAAAAGAGGGACATGCTGAACAAATACAATAATTAACGGATATAAATAAAATAATGAAATAATAAAAATGTGAAATAAATTTGTTGATGAGTAAAACACTTTCTTCACAGTTCTACAAATATAATTTATTTTTGTACAATGTACATTTCGGCTTTCGCCATCATCAGGTACTGAAGCCAGAGATTATAAAAAGCAGCTTAAATACTAAGAGGTACAATGTTTTTGGTGAGTGGGCTGTTTATTGCAATGTCCGTGTGGTCGTTTAGCAAAGTATCGGGATGTGTATTTATGGCCTGTTGGATGTAAGTTACCTCAAGAATATTGAGTTTATAGCTCTTGTTTGCCAAATGTAGGATTTTTAAATTTGAATTTTCACATCTGTGGCCGGTAGAAATAGAGTGATTTGTGTTAGCTGAGCAGTTCGGGTTTATTACATTTACGCTTAAATGTTCTTTGAAAATTTGAATTTTCCGGCCGGATTCGAACCGGCGACCTTTGGGATACCGGCCCAACGCGCTACCACTGCGCCACGGAGACCCCGGGAATTCGACCTGGAACTTCGAATTAACTCTTTGAGTAAATACTTAGTATGATTTTTCCTAACTCATTCACACAACTACTATCATACCGTCTTATTTGAACGACCCCGGACTAGCTAGCATTGACATATCAAAGAAGAACATGTAATCATTTAGCACAATTAATGACTCTACAAAGAAATTAATTAAAAAGAGAAAATTTGAACCGGGCCGGTATCTCAAAGGTCGCCGGTTCGAATCCGGCCGGAAACTTCAGAAACTACATAACTACCAGGAATCAGTCAACATTACCCCGTCACTTCCCAATCCCTACTTTTCTTCTTTTCCAACATCCTCACGATGATCGCCATCCTCGTCCCTTCCTCAGATAACAATTTTCCCACACAGTCTTTTTCTCAACTGTCGCACACATCCTCCATTTATTTTGATACATTCCTTAATCGCATGTATCCATCCCAGCCATGCATTATCCACACCTCTTATATTCTTCATTCGTCCATTCTTTCTTACCCTTCTCTTCTGATCCACACCTCGCTCAGGCCATACTTTCTTTCTCGGCTTTGCTCAGCGCTATGTTCCCAAATTAAGCTGGTCTTCTACCTATAACCTGTATTTGTTTATAGTCGGGGTTATACGAACTGATATTAATTTTCGCCTGTCTTATCTGGTTCTCCACATCTGGCCCTGTCACCCTAACCAACTATTCCAACATTTCCACCAGCTCTTGTAACATACCTACAGCCTCGTACGCCATTCTTCTATTCTATCTCCATTGACATTTCCCTCTGCTAACACACCATAGCCACACATGCTTAACCCCTTTACCATCCGTCATTCGTGCCACTTGACACTCATATCTAACCACCCTAGCCACTGCCTCCGATCTGTGAAACCATGGAAAAGTGTGGCGCCTCGCATAATTGCAGCCTCATCACTTATTCTAATCAAGCAATAAGACATAAACAGAATCCACAAAACTAAGAATTATTATAAAAATTATGGGTAAACATAGTAGAACATTGACACCGTTCGAAACAGCTAGTATTTCGTTCTCTGCTCTGCAAATTCCTAATGATAGCCAGATATGCATCCCATATTACATTAGATTTATTTCCTCCTCACTCTTAACACTTTACACAGGTATATACTTGCATTTACCCTATTATTTATGATTTAGTCAGAGCACACTAAATAACAGGCCGAAAAATTCTATCGCGGCGATCGACATAGTGTGATGATTGAAGCGTGTGTGCCGTTTTGTAAGAGATATATATTGATGGGTTGGCGCCCGCGGCGGCCGCCGGCAATCACGCGATAATTACGTTTAACCAAATAAATTTACTTCACACGGCCACAGCGGCCCGAAAATACACACATTAAATCGCTCATTACACGATCCAGTTGGAAATAAGAACAAGATATGTATGTGTACTGCACTTACTTAAGTTACTCCACGAACGAAACCTGAAGAAGATGAAGAAAAAATGAAGCAACCGCCAGATGGAATAGCAATACGATTAACTGTTCCAAATGGAACTTAAATGACTGCGTTCATATCTTAGATTGGAGATTATATAGTTTAGATCCTCAGATAGAAAATATCAACATGGTTAATCTAATTTCGAAGGAGAAACGTTTATGTTGATTGGTTTGAGATACGCGCGGATGATTTAAAGTTGTTGGGCTTTTTTATTGATCGTTTTATCGGTGTCCTATTGGATGGTAGTAGAATTTAATATGATATTAGGTGCAAACTTTGAGAAATGCACTTTCAAATTTATTTATGGAACATTTATTTCGCACGTAAATATTATTTATATCGTAATAAATTATCTGCAGTTGAAGTAAAGTTTTGTTTAATAGCTTTACGTATAAGCGATTATGATACTTGCTCAATTCAATTCGATATTATGTATTAAGAACGTTGTTTATGTTATCCCTACTTATTAATCAACAAGCAAAAAGATGAACGCACAGGACTTATCACTCCAACGATGGATTTAAAAGCATGCCTAATTATAGGTAGGCAAAATTGTATAGCAGTTGAAAACCAGATACATACATTAATTGTCCTTTTGTAAACATAATTGTGTATAGTTTTATGGATTTAAAGTTGAGTTAATAGGGAAAACTATGCTTAAAAAGTTTTGTCTTTTCTTTAGCAAATTTGACTGCGTAACTCTTGATCTTTAGGCCTTTGGGTCTTTATAGGAGCCTGAAACGCAAACCTACCACCCGAAAATGGGTTAGACAGGAATTTTGATTATATAATATATAAATCTTGATCTCCTGGTCATCATACTTTGCAATCAGGCGTACGTGAAATGATGGTTGGCAAACTAACTGGCCATAGATTTAAAACATTGAAGTAATTTAATTACATGATAAACACGGAATAACACATTTAAGTTTTTGATTGTGGTGAATGCAAGTCGAATTTCGACGATGTATAGTCAGAAACTAACAATCGATTTTTAGTTGTTGTTATTGTTTCGACTAAAGTTTATTTAAATATATATGTTATATTGAATTTGGCAATTTAGTGTGACGTTTGAAATATATTTGAGAGTAAGTACTTAGTATGATTTTTCCTAACTCATTCACACAACTACTATCATACCGTCTT
>JAODAC010031324.1:2627-14681 GCA_027575185.1 Mimaenictus wilsoni
TTGACAATCAGTACACGACCTGTTGTCTTTTACGTCCTAATAACAACTTTGTGGGACCTAATGCGATCACGGCACTATTAAAGAGTCTGCCGACAATGTTTTGCGACCATGGGAACATATTTTATTAATATAAATTGGGATTTATGAGGAAAAATAATTTTAAAAATATATTTAATGACTAATTCTGTTGGTTTTTATGGAATAAAATGATTTTGATTACTTTAGCAGTTAACGTATTTTATTAATAACAATAAAACTTTCAGATTTTACTGCAGGCGGTCCTACGAAGCAAATCTAAACTTTGGGTAGCAACAAAAACGTGATAATTTCCAAAAATATGATTCAAAATATAATAACAAACAACAAAATATAAACTTACGAAATCCAATACACCAGCTTTTCTGTTCTGTAGTGAGAATGACCATTTATTGTCATTCAAGGGTCCGAAAAAATTGTAGTAGCCTTTACCACCAATTGTAAGTAAAAAGCATATCTGCAAAGTTGAGGGTGAAAATTGGAATCATATTGATCACATTTCGGGTATAGCCGTAAAGATTTTCTGATAAAATTATTTATAGTATGGAAACATTTTTGCAAATACAAATTGTGGTTTATTAAGAAAAATCATTGAAAGAAAATATTTAATTTCTAGTTTTTACCGGTTGCTTCGCAATTATTGATATATAATATTATAATTGAATAAAAGAATGTTTTATTAATTGAGGAATTGCTTACGTATTTAACATGAATGTTACTGATTACAAATTGCATCGTTTGTATCCACGTGCCGAATATGCATCATCGTCATACGTTACAAAACATTGCCTTGGTCAGCATTTTAAGATAAGTATAAATAGTTGTATAATTTACCAGAACGTCAGTTTCTAACTCTTTGTGAGCTAACTCCCAAGCTGCAGACGAATTATCATCATGAAATTCCTCGTCGCTCTCGCCGCTATCGTGGCTGTCGCCCTTGCTCGTCCTGAGGGTAAGCAGGGTCGCTACCACATTAACCAGAATGTTGTAAGTTGTTGTAAATAGTTGATTCTTAAACAAACATAGTGACCTAATATAAGTTTAAGTAATTGATAAACATTTTAACTCGAAAATAGACTGAGATGATCCGTGACTATGGCTACCCAGTCCAGAATTTCACTGTTCAAACTGAGGATGGTTATCTTCTCGACGTCATCCGCATTCCTGGCGGTCAGGACTACAAGCAGACCTTCGAGTCCATGGAGCAGAAGCAAGGTCGCAATGTGCGCACCGAAAAGCCCGTCGTCCTCCTGATGCACGGTCTCCTCTCCTCCTGCGAAGACTTCGTCATCGGCGGTCCCTCTGAGGGTCTTGCCTTCTTCCTCGCTGAGCGCGGTTACGATGTCTTCCTGGGTAACGCCCGTGGCAGCGTCTACGCTCGCAAGCACACCACTCTGAACCCTGAGAAGGATGCCGCTTTCTGGAAGATCTGGTATTAGATTGGGCGCTTTCGAAGCTTCAAATTTTGATTCATCTGATTCGTTGTAGCTGGACGCAGATTGGTACCAAGGATCTCCCCGCGATCATCGATGAAGTCCTCAATGTCTCCGGTCAGGAGAAACTCCAGTACGTCGGTCACATGCAGGGTACCACCGTCTTCTACGTCATGGCCTCTGAGCGTCCCGAGTACAACGACAAGGTTGAGAAGATGATCTCCATGGGCCCTATGGCTTTCATGAAGGGTGCCTCCAACGAAATGTACAAGACTATCACCGAACACCTTGAGTCCAAGCCCGTAAGTTTATTTTTTCAAACAAATATTTCAATATATATAAATTCTATCTATGTAAATCGTTTCTAATTTTACTTTAACACTATGAATTTTATCGTATAGTGGCTTTTGAAGAACCTTGGCCAGAACGAATTCCACCCCTCCAACGAAATCATGTCTGTCGCCGGCCAGGACGCTTGTATTGCCCGCGGTATCAACGAGCGTGTTTGCCAGAACCCCTTCTTCCTGATCAACGGCTTCGAGTCTGATAACATGAACATGACCACCGCTGAGCGTTATGCCCAGCGTCTGCCCGCTGGTGCTTCCACCCGCCAGGTTCTCCACTACGCTCAGATCATCAAGTCTGGTCGCTTCGAGAAGATGGCTGAGGACCTTAAGCAGCTCAACCAGCAGCAGAAGCAGCAGATTAAGGAGACTGAGGAATTCAACCTGGACAAGATCTCCACTCCCGTCTACATTGTCTACTCCGCTCAGGATAAGATCTCCAGCAAGGACAACGTTCAGTACCTTAAGCAGAAGCTTCCCCAGGTCGTCCGCGACATGGAGATGCAGCAATGCCAGAACAACCTTGACCTGCTCTTCGGCAAGAACGTCAAGAACGTCTACGAAACCGTCAACAACATGCTCAAAAACTAATTTCACAACAATGAACAAAGTCTTTGCTACATCTCAATTTGCAGTTTGTAAGAGCAAAATTGATTACATTGGTTTAGGACAAACTGGAATTAAAATTACAAGATAGATTTTCGTTGAAATACATGATTTCCTTCAGTTTATTACTTGATAGTTTATAAAACTAATGAAACCTTGGTTTCCTTGGGTTCAGTGTCGGAGCATAGTACTAAAGACCTTGTCATAAACAAGAGTGGGGGCATCAATTCCAAACATATAATCTAAATGATTGAATTTGCTGTCAGGATTTAAGAACTTTCCACGTGCGTTTGAAATTTCACTGTACAGCCTGTTAACATCTTTTTCAGCTGATAGCCAATCGTTGTGACTGTAGAAAAGATACACAGGGGCAGTAATCCTCTTTAGGTCATACGAGGGTGGACTTTTCTGACCATACCTCTTCTTGTTCTCGCGGGATCCATAATCGTACTGACGGAATTTTCCTTTCGACACAATACCTCCAGTCTTAGTAAGTTGGGCGTAGTGCAAAATCTGTTTAGTTGCCGAACCAGCGGGTGTGTGGCCCATCATGATAGGGAAGAGAGTAGCGTTGAATTGGCCAGGATTGAACCCGCAAACCATGTATATGGAATTTTCGCAAATGAACTCAAAACCAGCACAGAATTTCAGGGCCAGTTCATGCAGGAATCCATTAGTGGGGACAAACTCATGCATCCCAATAAGTTTAAGAAGAGCCTGCAGAGAAAGAACACATTGGAATTAAAGAAATGTAAGAAAGTACATCAATGTTAAAGCTTACACTAGCAGGACCTTCAAATCTGGCCAATATTTGCATCAACGGACTGGTCATGTGGTTCATGTAGGCAATAGGAGCTAAACTGTAATGAGCACGGATTTTCTTATTGTACTCTGGTTTTTCAGTGGTCATGACGTAGAAAGTAGTCGTTCCTTGGGAGTGACCAATGTGGTGCAGTTGAGTCTCACCGGTTACCTCCAAAACATAATCAATCATAGTGGGCAGATCATAGACGCCCATCTCATGCCAAGAGAAGTCCCAGAATTCCTCATCGGAAATGTCCAACTTAGTGTGGTTTTTCGAGTGAGAATTGCCGCGGAAGTTACCCATCCACACATCATACCCACGATCAGCCAACAGGTAGGCTAAACCCTTATCAGGTCCTGCAATGATCCAATCGTAGGAAGAACTGAGGAGACCATGTTGTACGAAGGCAACACCACGTTCCTTGCTTCGGTCCTTTCCATCCTTTCCATGAGGAATCCTCTGCATGGTAATGATGTAACCATCTTCGGTAGTAACCACATGTTCCTCCACAGGATAACCATTTTTGGTAACAATTTGTTCCTGAAATTTCAAATGAAGGACCTTTAGCAATTTCCTTGGGCGATCGGTTAAGTTACTTACAAAATTTAAATGTGCATCTTCAGCATCAGCACGGGCCATGTCCCTCATCATTTCAGTCCATTCTTGTCTGAATGTAAGATCTTCTACGTTCTCGTTCAGGTAAGGTTGTACCAATGAGGCACAACTTGCCCCAATCAGGCAAGCCAAAATCAGACACTTCATTATTACTGTACTAAATCACTCAATAGAAAATATCTGCGAACTGTGGCAATAATTTCAAGTTCAATTCCACATTTATAGTGGATTCTATCAGTTCATTATCAAACAATAAAAACAAAAGGTACTCCAAATTAATATCTAATAATATTTTCTTAGATTTAATTACAGATTTAATTACACAGCGCACGCATTTTATCAATTACAGATTGATCAACCTCAGGTTGATACGACTTAAAGGATTTATACAATAAATTGCACACCAATTTTACTTACATTTAAATACAATTAAAATTTTAATTAAAAGGCGATTCATGATGAAACGAAAACACATTAATGGGGAAGAATAAATTAAATAAATAGGCAGAGAATAAATAAATTATACTGAAAATGAGGTGAAGATGTTGCTAATTGTGAGATGATGGATTAATGTTACCGGTATTTATCCATAAGGATGATCAGTTGATCGTAGAGCAATTTTTTCGCGTCCTTACCCCACATAAAATCCATGTGGTTAAATTCAGGAAATGGCACGCGGAAGATTCCAACTACGTTCTTTAGTTTACTGGCGGTTGCTACATTATCCTGTTGAGAATATTTAATATACTTAATATTTAAATATATATTTATTTATATTTAAATTTGTGAAGTCAGATGATGGAGTTTCCGAGAAGATAGATTATTTTTGCCCGTGCACGTGATTATTACCTGTTTGGTATTTAGGATATCTGAAGGTCCATAGTGTAAGGAGATCGGCACGGTTATCTTTGACAGATCGTAATCAATCCAGGTTTCGTTTCCTGTGGCATTGTATGCTTGCATTTTGGCGAAGTGACCTAAAAATATGTTTGCTTTTATTTATTTGTTTATATTGAGTGGACATCGGGTTTACCACTGGTATATGTTTGGTAATAGTGCAGCATCGTGTTCATGGAACTTCCAGATGGGAAATATGTGAAAATGAATGGTATATTTAACTGAAAAGAAGACAATTAAATTATTGCAACAAATTAAATCACAATGAGGATAAGACCAAAAAAAATCGAAACCTTTGTTAGCTCATCGGTTTCAAAGCTGCACATACTTGTAGAGCCCGGGAGCTGAATGCTACACTTGATTCACCAAGGAAGTGTTAGATAATTTCTTGAATGAGGCTTTAAGAAACCTTTTAACAGATCATAAAGGGGGAATCTCTTTACCTGGTCAGAAAATACCTGATTTTTACGATAGGATCTCAAATACTGTGCTACTGAAAATGAGTTTTCAGTAGCTCAGCTGCGTAAACACCAGCGACCGTAATTATGACCGAAAACGTTAAATCAAAAAACGTTGCAAAGTAGCTTTAATATGAAGCTGAGAAGTACCAAAAAAAAGTCAAGATTGTATGTAGTAACACAGGTTAAAAGTTGAAGTGAATTTTCGCATACATTCTCTCTGAAGTCTTACAAATACGAAGAAAATACGTATTTTATTTTTCAAAAAAACATTTGACGTATAACATGTTCTAAAGTATTTAATTACCTATAGAAACAGTTACTTTAATCTAAATCGGTTCCTTAGAATTTTCTCTATTGTGCATGTCGAATCGAAAAATAATTAAACAATGTTGCGAAAAAACACAGCTCTCAACTTGAAATTTTGAGTATATTCTACTTGAAAGGTTTAGCAATTGTTTAAAACTGTTTTCAAAAACTCAATTGTCCGATCAGGCAAATAAAGCCCACTTAAGAGATCAATATATAAATTATTGTAGAAAATTTGACGAACAAGGCCCACCATGAGCATTAATAATCCAGCTACTACAAGAAGTATAAGAAACGATCTCACGACCTCAGAAGGTTTACCGTCACTTTCAAATTAAATGACAATCAGTATCTAGAAATCATCTACTGATAATGCTCTTCAATAAAATGAAAAAAAAACAGGATATATTAAAAAAAATGTAAAAAAAAACATAAATTTGAAACAGGCCATAAAAATGTAAATATGATAATTTTCCTCAAATTCTCCTAAGGAAATTACCATTAAAAACAAATTGATGTATATAGATGAGCATCTTAATTAAGCAGGAAACTATTCCATAAAGTAAATCTTTATTTATCCTTAAACTTCCTTCAATCTAGCATAACTTAACATAAATGAATATGAATTTAAACAGAAAACTCAAATACAACAATAATTCTCACCAATTAACAGATAAAAAACTGCCTTAACATAAAATCAATTGCACGTTGGAATCAGTATTATTATTATTACTGCACGCGCAAAAAAATATCTAATCGGAAACACCCGGCTTAATCATCATGACACTGATACATTGTTATCGCTCGCAGAGCGATTAATAGCTTTAATCCGGATTAGAACAAATTTGGCGCTAAATATATGCATCTATTTACGTGCGCGAAATAGCGTCGAATCAAAACGAAGCAACAATGATTTCTATGGCCTGAAAACACGCCGGGGAATCAATGTTAAGTGCGATAACGGTTAAATAACAATTTCCATATCGGCCTGGCCGTCGCACCGTGCCGTCGCGCATCGTTTACGTATTCAAGTGGCGTTTCAGCTTTCAAATTTCAAACAGCCGTAAATCGGGGACTTTCGTTCGTTTCGGTGAGAGGAAGGGTTACCAATTGTGTTTTCTTCTTCTTCCTCTTCTTCGTTCACCCGCCATGTCGCTTACCGGTCGTAAGCCTGTGGCTTGCCATTCTTCCAGAATTACTTCTGGGTAACTCTGAGCATATTAATTCCCTTCGGGTAGGTTAGGTTAGGTGAGGGCGAGGCTAACGCCCAAGATGAAGAAGACGACAACCATAGCTGTTAATGTGGTTGCCGGTGCGAGTAGAAGTGTTATTGTCCCGACCAGGATTTGAACCTGGAACCCCCTACGTGTTTTTTTTTTCGTATATTGCAAATGTTTAGCTGCTGCGTTTTAGGAGTATTGATTTATTGATTTGGTAACCCTTATGAAATTGTAACGACATTGAAATATTTGCAAGTTCATTATCATGATCTTGAACCATGTACATCGATTTATACATTTGTATATTGTACGTCTCAATTTAAAATGATAACGATTAGTTTATTGAGATAAAGTTGAGTATTTTATAAAAATATTCATAAATATAAACATACATAGCCCAAAGTGATTTTTTCGAAGCAAACGGACGAAGGACAAAATTGAGAGAAGATTTTTTTCATTTTCTGTTTTTTTCCAGCTTTTTTTCGCAGACTCTTCTTAAAAACATAACAGGATATAAACGTTATACATACCGTATTAAATTGTTTAACGCCATGACCAGCAACGGCGTAGATCACTTTCAGACACAAACTCTGCAATGGTGATCCATCACGACAGATCGTCTTCAGCACCTCAGCAATCATCTCGCGACGAGGAAACAGTTCGAAGACGTTCGACCGCTTGCACAAACTCTACAAAAAAAAAAACATCAACACCTGTATAAATCACCGTTTTATGGTGTAATCGCAAAGTTATGCAAAGCGTGTAGCCCGTAAGACAACAACAAAAAGCTTCAAGTTTCGAGCTTCAAGGTTGTGCATGTTCTTGACCTACGCCTGGAATTCGGCGTTTCGCCAAAAGTGTTTACCGTTAGTACTGGTATCGAGTTCACGATGAGCTTCAGGTGTGGTTGGAGACGATGGTCCACCACGCCGATGCCTGCCAGACTGGCGAGGTATTTCACACGGGCGTTGTATTGTGGCCGTTGGGAGAGTAGCACCCAGCTGGCGGTGGCGCCCATTGAGTAGCCGATGAGGAACAGGCGTTGATGGCTGGTCAGGCGTAGGATGTGGTCGATGGAGGCGGCTAGGTCATAGTAGCCGATCTCGTGGTAGCTGAAGTTCCAGTAGTCGGCGTCAGTGTTTGGATCGTAGATTTGATGGCGTCTGGAGTGATGGCTGCCACGTGGGTTCGCTAGCCAGACGTCGTAACCAGCTTCTAAGAGGGAGTAACCTAAAACAATAAGTAATTAAAGGGAGAATGGCTTGGTTTAGTATAGAAATGAATGGGGGACGGAAGTCTGAAATTAAAGACGTATGTAAGTGCCATTCCATGTATTGTAGATCTGACAGAAGAGAATGGCATTACTTAAATAAAGAAAGTAGCGTTTTGTGAATTGAGCAATGTGTCTAAGAAGTCGCAGACAAGGAAAGATAAAACACAGGGGAGTTGGCTTAATAAAATTGCATCGAAAAGATGATGAGCCTGGTTGTAAAACAGAATGAATGGAAGAACTGTGGTAATATTAGAATGAAGGAGATATATGAAAAGTTCTATAGAGGTAGGGGTGAGGGAGATGAGTAAGGAGGTGAAGAAAGAGCCGTGACGGGAATAGGCAGAGAGGAGTTGGAAAGGAAGTCTCAACGATTCAGGATTAAGGGAGAAAATGAACAGCATTCTTGTTTCAAACAAAAAAAGCGATAGATAGGAAAACTATTAGCAACTACATTTTTTATAAGAACATACGAGTTATGAGCAGGCCACCAGGATATAATAACAGAAACCATTTTTGGAATGTTGAGGAATTCATGATAATGGCTTAGCAATAAGTTATAACCTGCTTCCACAATGGAAAATATAACTTCAAAAGAAGAAGAAATATGGAAGCGCAGAATCGAACCATCTCTATCATTGAAGGGAGCACCTTCATTTATAGATATTATTTGAAAATATGGAATACATAGAATTATGTAAAGGGACAATTTCTTAAAACAAAACAAGTGGAGATTACAAATAGAGATTACTCAGCGCTTCATAAAATCATATTGTGTTTGGTCTCTATCGGTGGATAATAAAATGACTTGTTCAAGTTTATTAAAATTAACTTAAGTAAGTTGCAAATAGTTGCTTTAAAATAGTTTAGTATAATAAATAACATTTGGCAGAACCGGAATATAGCAAAATGTATAATGTATAATAAGAAGTGAAATACATTGAATTATGCAATAGGCTTCCTGTTCTCAAGTGTATAACTAGTCAGGAAACATGAGTATCTAAGAATCGAAGCCCGGCGGAGAATTTTTTTCTAAATTTTAATTAAATACTTGGTTATGAATACATTATCGAGATCATAATGTATGGCTACATTTTTGTTTATTTTTTTGATATGAATATAATTAAAGCTATAAATTCAATTTTGATGATATATTTGGGTCATCATCTGTTATCGATGAATTAAATGTATGCGTTGTTAAGAATCAATTAGATAAAATCTATATATTTTTATATAATTTGCTAGCCATAAAATATATAGTTTGATTTGGAGCAAAACATGTAAAAAACACTTAAGAAATAATTTATTCTAGTAAAACATTTTCCCTCCTTTTTAGTATATAGAAAAAGACGAAGAAGAGAATAAATAACTTACATAAATCTTTTTCAGGCCCCCGAAACATAAAACTTTCCGAAGATCCAAAAAAGCCAGGCATAATTAAAACAGCCTCTCGTCGTTTACGAGGATTCTGCGTACGATTGGAATACGGTAACCGATGCAAGGTCAGGATGTATCCGTCTTCGGTGATGACCTCGTGCGCTTCGAAAGGGTAACCGAATTTCGCTGCAATGGCGCGCTATCCAAAGACATACAACAACAACAAAAAAGAAAACAATGCATAATCGAGCGTAAGTTGTAAGCAAACACGCCCCGAAGACGCGGCAGAAGATGATTCAAATCGTGCACTGTGTACACCCGTGCATCAGTGAAGCAACAAATGTGGGTCAGCGTGAAAAATGACAGCAGCGCATGCAATGAGCAATAAGCCATGTTCAAGAGGCTTTGAAATTCCACGAAAATTCCTTGACATTGACTCATAATCGGACGCGGAATACGAATTCTCAGATTCCTTCCGCGCTCATTAGATACAGGGTGTTGCAGCGCGTACTTACGACTTGCTCGTTGTGATCGTGTCCCGCGTCGAAACTACGACGCACGGCGCCTAACAGCTTTGTGTGGATCTTCGGCCCGAAGAGCGCGAAGATGTCGAACGCATCTGTTAAGACTAATTGTCCAAACACGACCAGCAGTATTGTTGTGAGAGTTGCGGCGTGGGGTTTGCCGGCGCGTTTTCGTCGACATTGATGGCGTCGCCAGATGGCGAGCGCGCGACACATTTTCGTAAACACTCCGTGTTTCTATTCTAGCGGACCGCTGGACGGCGATGAATGTGCTTGGCGTTTGGCTGACGTCGTCGTGATCGGTACAGTTTGATCACCTGAGGAGTTCGAGTGTGCGATGGTGATCAGGAAGTCTTCTTCTTCTCGCGGCGGCGTGTGCGCGGCGCGCGTGCCGAAGAGTTCATTGTCAATGCCGGGCGCCGGCCCCAGAAGTATGCGCGCCCGCGAGGAGATCCGGACTTTCTCTTTTGTTTTATGTCATCATCATCATCATCATCGGCCGACCGTCATCCACTGACCGATGGTCATCGTTTCATCACAAATCTGTTATGGAAAAAATGGAGGTGTATAATCACTGCACAGCGCATGTGCACTAGTGCCTAAGCGTTTTAAATCTGAGTATCTGGTTAGTCTCATGGATACAGAAAGATCAACTGCTCAATGTCCAAAGTTTCATTAATAATTTTTTAACCATGCGCATTTCCTCACAGTGTTCAGAAAAGCAAAAAAGAAAAACTTAAAAAAATGGCCTAATATGCAGTGATTCAGGTGTTAATCCTGATTATCGTTACATTGCAGAGTTGTCCTTAACTGTAGAACATTAGATATTCAGGAAGGAGGAACAAAGATAATTTTCAACTTTCAGGAGGCAGAAGGGAAACACACCTGAAAGTTTAAAAAAGAGCCTGATGAACAACGATTCAGGCGATTGAGGCGAACATCATGATCATTATGATAACCTTCACATGGCAATGGTTCAAATTAGTGAGTTTAGAGTGGAAAAATATAAGAATAACTGTGATACGTTAAAAGTTCAGAATGAACTAGCATTTGATAAATTTCTACATTTCCTGAAAGTTCAACAAATCAAGAAAAACTTTTAAACTTTAAGAAACACTAGAAAACTTTTATTCAGGTAATCATCATGATCACCATTACATTGTAATGGTTAAACAATGATTTTCAATGAGTTCATGTTTGTTTTCATTTTCATCAATTTAAGAAGATCAGACGTTAGCTGAATTAGCTGAATTAATTAAGTTGACTTGTTCTTATATTAAAGTGTGATCATCAGCATATTTCATATCTTTTATAGCAAAATGAGTAAATTTGGGAATTTCACAGTTTTTCCAGCTTTCCTGAGTATTAACTACTATAGAACAGCGGTTCTCATTTTATTTTCAATCATATCTTCGTCGGCGTCGTTTTATAAATTGTATATAATGTTTTACAGCTCGCGGATCCCATGGTATTGGGGCTAACTAATATTGGGGCTAACTGTAAATTTATCGCATGAATTTCTCGAATCTAATGTAAAATTACCTTAAAAATTAACTTTTAAATAAATAAATAAACAAATAAATAAATCGAGAGATCAAGAGATACGTCTTCAGAAACCTACTCTGGCAAGACAAATTTTAAATCGGTTGCGCTCTGAACATTTTACGAAAGCCTGCAATTTCATAACGCTGATAAAATAACAAAGCAATGTTCAAACATCTCTTTTAAGATTTTCTTTTAGAACTATAGATAAATTACCACAGATTACACGGATTTTTTTAAGATTCCCATTTATTTTCTATTTCAAATATCAAATTGCCCCCCTGTGGTGCGAAAGCCGGCCCCATGTTGAAAAACACAGATGTAGACCATGGAAAAATGATTATAGCACTGATTTTTATCATAAAAGATGCAGGTAAAGCGTCACAGACTCATCAATGGTCACCATATCATTCTATGTCCTTTACTGAAGGCGATATTATATAAGTATTATTATATAAGTAATATATTATATTATATAAGATATTATATAAGATATTATATAAGTAACCTTTATTGGCATTCGTATGCACTTACATCCCATTTCACAATCCCATTATTGAATACATCAAAAGAAAATAATACTAAATTCATACTAAAAATAACAAGTAAAACTTAACA
>JAODAC010031335.1:0-14679 GCA_027575185.1 Mimaenictus wilsoni
ACATAACACACATTCCATATATTCGTTCCCTATCCACACCTTTCTTCCTTGTTCCTCACTCCCACACCTTGCCCTGGCCATAACCCGTTTGTCGTCGGCGCTCATTCTTTGCTCGGTGATATATTTTGACTTTTGCCCGATGACCTGTATTAGCCTGTACGCGGGGTTATACGAGCTGTTACTTATGTTCTTCTGGCACACCTGTTCTTCCACCTCTCGACCCGTTTCACACACCATCCATTCTAACGGTCCCCCTTCCCGCAATATTTCCTCTACCGCTAATTCCGACAAACCAACATGCTCATACCCCTTCCTTCTGTCCACCCGTGGGTGGACACCCCTCTACTAGCCACCATTCCCATATATCCTTCGCCAATCTCCCGCTTTCCATTCTACTCACCCTTTCCTCAAACTTTACAACCCTGCTAACCGATTCCCATTTAACAGGCATTCTCCCCGTCTCTTGCAGTACAATATACCTGGGAGTGGATCTTTCGAGGCCCAACATATCTTTGATGAACCACGTTTGTTCTCTCTCTAATGCTTCCCATTCACACAGTCCCCACACTTCCACACCATACAACAGTCTCGGCTTGACACATGCATCCCATAGCCTTAATACCACATCCCAGTTATTTCCCCACATATTCCCCCACTTCCGTTTCACCCCTCCCCCCATGCACTCCTTGCCTTTCCTTGTATCCAGCTCACATGCTCTCCCCACTTACCATTCGCGCTAATCAAAAACCCAAGTTATTTGAAATACAAAATAGTATTTAATCGTATGATTGGACCCTCAATTGTTGGTAAAGCCATGAAATTAATAAACAATTCAGATAAATTGTTAACAGTTAAATAGTTAAAACATTCCGAATTTAGAAAGTGTTTTATCAAAGTAGTCTTTGATACACAAATTTACTCTAACGTGAATCTGATAACTAGAATTTAAACTATTTCAACTCGAGTTTTATGATTCTTATGATTCTTCATAATCCAACACTGATAAAACTACATTCTATCAGTCTGTGTGGGTGTGTGGTAGTCACATCGAGAGTGACTTCATGGATGGTTGACTTCCTATTTCACTCCGAATATGTGCATATCAGCGTATCTGGATACGCTCAAATACTTCCACAACTCAACTAAAGTTTGATACGCATTTTGTTCGGTGTTATTCTATAGTATTTTTCTTAATACGTCATTGGATGTTTGCTGAACAATACATGTTTAATTTTTCTATGTTATCGCTGTTATTTTTAGAGCAAAACATAAAAAAAACATAACAACCATTTGAACAGCACGAATGTGCGTCATCATTCGTACCGTTCAAACAAAAATTTTTTGTCAACCAGAAATTTGCGAGTCGTTGACTTTATTTCACTTTTTTTCGATGTTTCTTTTTCGTTAAATGTACATAATGGTTCTGCTATATAACAATACATCTTCGTCACTCGTAATTGTTCAGAAAAGGTTCTAAAAAATGTATTATAAGTCATATTAAAATAGAATTAATAATAATTTACTTACTTTTACTTGCCATGTCACATCTCGTGAAATAATACTTTCTTTCTTTTTTTACCTTTTCCTTCCATCTGCTAATATTCACATTCATAATTCAATGAATTTTACGCCCGGATAAACATTTATTAAAAAGTTACGCACCATAAAAACTACACTATTGTCTCTGCATTGTAGGCAAATAAATAAATTAATCATTTCTTCGTAGGAAACTTGAGAATCGCTTAAATAATTGACCAACTTTCCCAAAGCGATTACTAAAAAATATTGTGATCCTTGATATACCATGAATGTTTTTTTTAAGATCATGTTGGGCATCGCAGACCAGACGCAATGTATGATTTATTTCTAACCAGGAGAGTGTCTCAATTGTCCGACCCGGAATTGCCTGAAACTTTTTGTAGCCGTTCGCCCAAAACGGCGTAGAATCCCGTTCACACAAATTATTTCTATATATATATATATATATGTACTACACGTACAAAAAGTTTCATACAATTTCGTGTTGGACAATTGAGACACGCTCCTTGTAAGTGTTGTAACTTGTTAGAAATGATAGGGGTATCTTAAGGTAGGAGTGTAGAAACTCTTGCCCAACCAAAGTCAGCCAAGTTATGCTCAAGACCACAGATTACTATAAGATGCTGCACTCTAGTGGGTTTGTTTATAATATAAGCAGCGCCACTTGAGTTCTTTCAGAGAACTAATTTCAAAGTTATGCAACCATGACAACAGTAGGTTCATTTTTATTAATATAAATAAAAATGCAAAAAACACAATACGCATGTTTAAAATATGCATAAAACATAAAAACAATTACAAAAGTAATAAATAGTAAGACTTCCAATGAATGGAGTGTTAAAATGTAAATGTAAAGTTGTAAATATCGATTTCGAAAAATATCGATATTTCCTCATCGTCTGAGATGTCTACGACAGAAATAAATTTGTTTGTTTTTGTGCTAACATTATATTTGTGAAAACTGCTTGTACTCTCTCCGATAATGAGAGGCTCATTATGCACAATATGAACGGATCAATAATAATTAATCTATGAATCTATAAAATTAGGTGGGTGTGTTCGTTAAGGTTAGAAGATGTTGATCACTTTGTTTCCGTACAATCAGAAATGCACATCGCAATAATTTATATCGGGTGATAATTGATTCCGAGTTGGTTGAATTTCCGTAACACCATTCAGAAAGTGGCCATTATGAGGTGCAACGTACGTTGTCCTATGACGAAGGTGAAAGAGAGAGAATAACAATTTGTGAGATACCACAATCTGCAATATTCATAACGGACCACAAATGTTAAACACAAGGAAATGACGCATAAATAATGATCAATTTTTGAAACCATGTCTAAATATTAACTGGAATTGTATAGAAAATTCACTCCGAAATGCTTCATTATTGATTTTATAAAATTAGGTATAATTTTTGAGTGTTATATTATTTAGAATCTTGCTGTTATAATAACAGCCCAATTGAAAAATGTTCTTGGTTGTGGAAGTATAATGTCAAAGTATAGTATTTATTAGTTACACAACTGATCGTAAGTGATTCAGTAAATATTTTAAGAGTTACTACAGTATCTCAAAATATATATTTCCACATCATAATCAATAATGCTATGAATTATAATCGAAGATTCTGAGGTCGCCCTTATGAAATTATCATCGCCAGTCACTGAATTTGGTGGATATGATAGGAATGTCCTACACGAAACAAAAATTAACTGAAATTGTTGAATTGTCTTTAGCAGACAATCTTGAGTAACTCTAAATTTAAAGTAGAATAAAAAATTGATTTGTTTGGTCTACCTTATTGAACTTCTTGCTAGAGTAACTGGTAATGTCTGTGATGTTATGTGACTCAATCGTGAATTGATGAATGAAGTAAGTACCATTTACTTTATCCCCGGTAGACAGCACGGTAGCTGGATGAGTAATAAATAAGTGCCAAGCGAGTTAGATAAACATTAATTAATCAAAAACCTCTCAAACACCACATTTGGTGGAGACGCACGACCGCAGACGGAGACGCACATGTCACGCAAAATGCTCATTTTGTAAACATTTCTTATTACGGTTTCATATTATTTATAATATTATAACTGATACAAATCCATACTAATGGGAATTACTACGATCTATATCATGGGGCAGAATGAAACAGAAATGGTGTAAGTTGTGAATGGGGAACTGGGTAATAGTTGTGAAGATGTGGAACGTGTGTGTGAAGCATAGCTTAATTTATAGAGGGAAAGAAAATGGATGAATGGAATGTTCTTTTAGCACGAGCAGACCTGGATTCTGAAGGAGCTGGGGTTGAACAGGTCAACTACGGAGTATGTGGTTCTTCAGGAAACCGAGAAGTTCAGTATCCAATGGAAGGCATTTGCAAGAATAGCGAGGTATGAAGAGAAATTGGTACGAATAGGAAATGAAAGACTAATGAAAAATGTGTGTGTGTGGTACGTGCGCAGAGGGTCCAGTACGTGGATGGTGAGGACAAGGAGTGTATACGAGACGGTGGGGCTTTCTAATATGGGTCCGGGCTCTAAGGGCGGAGAGGGGCTCTGTTAAAGAACTCGTCCGGGGAATATGAGGGGAAGTGTAAGAACAGGAGAGGCAGAGGAGAATGAGCAGCAGCACATACAACCCGAGATTTCTTAAGATCCAGGTGATCGGGCGAAGACCAAGGTATTTTGGAGACAAGAACATGTCCCGGATCAAGGGGTTGTCTCTTGCAAGGGCGATATGTGCGTCTTAGGAAAGAGAACGTAAGGAATGGATGAGCCCCGAGTGCACACTGTGTGGTTTACGTGGGAAGGGCGTGGATACCTGGGAGCAGCTATGGAAATGTGACGTGAGTTTTGAAGCAGGGCAGGGGAGGAAAACGAGTAAAGTGTGGTTGGAGGAAATTGGAGGAGGGGGGGGGGGAATTAGTGTCGATCACCACATTGATAAATGATAGAAGGAGGAAGAAAGCCATATGGAAAGAGTCTTACACATTTTCTCTAACAAATTGAAATTGTTTTGTGCGTATTTAGAGTGTTTATTTAGTTATTATTAAGTGTATACGTATGGACAATAAAGGTAATATACATATATCACTAATTGTAAAAAACAATGTTTTTCTGTTACACAACTTATCAATTAACCTTTACATATGTATAAATAAGTAATATTAATGGGCGGAGAGGGGCTCTGTTAAAGACCTCGTCTGGGGAATATGAGGGGAAGTGTAAGAACAGAAGAGGCAGAGGAGAGTGAGTAGCAGCACATATAACCCGAGATTTCTTAAGATTCAGGTGATCGGGCGAAGACCAAGGCATTTTGGAGAACAGAACATGTCCCGGATCGAAAGGATGTCTCTTACAAGGGCGATATGTGAATCTTAGGAAAGGGAACGTAAGGAATGGATGGGCCCCGAGTGCACATGGTGTGTTTTATGTAGGAAGGGCGTGGATACCTAGAAGCAGCTGGCAGGGGAATGTGATGTGGGTTTTGAAACAGGGCAGGGGAGTAAAACGAGTAAAGTGTGGTTGGAGGAAATTGTTTTGTGCGTATAAAGTGTTTATTTAGTTACTATTATTGTTATTATTTTCTTTTGATGTATTTAATAATGGCATTGTGAAGTGAAGAAGTGTATACATATGGATAATAAAGGTAATATACATATACCACTAATTATAAAAAACAATGTTTTTCAGTTACACAATTTATCAATTAACCTTTATATAAGTATAAATAAGTAATATTAATGGGCGGTGAGGGGCTCTGTTAAAGAACACGTCTGGGGAATATGAGGGGAAGTGTAAGAACAGGAGAGGCAGAGGAGAATGAGCAGCAGCACATCCAACCCGAGATTTCTTAAGATCCAGGTGATCGGGCGAAGACCAAGGCATTTTGGAGACAAGAACATGTCCCGGATCGAGAGGTTGTCTCTTGCAAGGGCGATATGTGGGTCTTCGGAGAGAGAACGTAAGGAATGGATGGGCCCCGAGTGCACACTGTGTGTTTTATGTGGGAAGGGCGTGAATACCTAGGAGCAGCTGGCAGGGGAATGTGACGTGGGTTTTGAAGCAGGGCAGGGGAGTAAAACGAGTAAAGTGTGGTTGGAGGAAATTGTTTTGTGCGTATAAAGTGTTTATTTAGTTACTATTATTGTTATTATTTTCTTTTGATGTATTTAATAATGGCATTGTGAAGTGAAGCAGTGTATACGTATGGCTGTAAAGGTTATATACATAAACCACTAATTGTAAAAAAAAACAAACTTTTTCAGTTACACAACTTATCAATTAACCTTTACATAAGTATAAATAAGTATTATTAATCTTACGTTCATTTTCTTATTTAATTAAACATAATTTTCTGCTAATGCTTCTTAATTACACTTAAATAATCTAATTCTGGAGCACATTATTTATTACTCTTCTGATATATCAAGTGAGAGTGAAACTAATAAATTCATACAGCCATACGCACTTATTATCTAATTAAAAACAACTATTTAGTTGAAATTGCGTCTAATCTGTATCTACTATGTAAGCATAACCAAAGTATGGTGTAATCATGTACTTGCCTTGCGATTAAAAACCAATGCATCCAACCGTCAGGTGTTTCACATGGAAAACACTTCCAATCACGAATATGACATTATCAGCTCAATTCTAGCTTGTTGCGTCGATTAGGTACTAACACGTGCATTACAACCGTTGCAAGCATGAATACTACAATATTTCTCATACCGCATGTTTTCAAATTCATGCCACATCAACGCATGTAATGAAAATTAATATAACACATCGAAACACTATACATTTTAATAATGGAATACTATGGAATCAATCCGAAACAACATTTCGATGTGAAGAATTTCTTGCCACTTATGAAACAATCACACGATTTGTAAACAGCGCACTTCAAGCATGGAGAACTTAAGTATGTGTATTTATCTGGAAAGAAACTAATGTTACACATATTTGTACGTGCATAATTACGCGCTGGCATTCAATCCAACTTGTGAAATATGCGGTGGCGATGAATCCAGACTTATATTTCACGAAGCGCAATTTATCGATGAGATAAAATTACTCACAAAAAAATAGAGTGAAAATGCCTATGCCATTAATTGTTGATATTGGACGTGATTAATGATTGTTACGAACGAAAACAGCCAACACATAAGTGCGATTACATATTTTTACTGGTGTGTAAGTGCGGTGGATGAAGAAATATAAATGCGTGTATCATGTTAACGTCGTACGTTAATCCCAACATCTACGCACCTTTAAACTGCAACAAAATACTTATTAAACTACAAAAAATCCAAATATACAATATGTTATATCCCTAAGACTTAATTAAATTATGTTGTTTAATCAAGAGCTTTCTTATTTGTGTTTATTGCTTATAAAATCTAAATTTGGAATTTTATAAGTAATCCTGGCACTGATTAATAGTCCGAATACCATTTGCTGTATTTGGGTTAACAACCATCACTAATTTTTAGCATGTTGTATGTTTTATTAACTACAAACATAACATAATAAATGCGCATATGCAAAATGATGAAACACGACGATTTGCGATTCATTCCCATTCCATATAGATTTATAATAAACTTCAAATAATACGAAAATGGCATACTTGTGCGGCCAAAGTGCAGTCGCAGCTTGAGGCCCGCCAACCTGATCTCAGAAAAAATCCTGTGGGCGTCTTATAATGTGATTTGCACTCTCGCCAAGCTGCTAACAGCTAGCACTTCCACTGCAAATAATTAACAGTACAATTATATATATGAAACTAAAATTTATCAGATAACTCATATTAGATTATGTAATAAGGGGATTAAAATCGAATTTTAAATAATCCGGAATGATTACATGTAGTTATCAAGGAATTTATGAAAGTTTACTACATTAAAATGAGCAATATGGAGGAAAATATGTTATTTTCATTTCAAACTATAACGCATTTATTTGCAATATTAATCTGAAATACATTATTAAATTTATGAAAATTAAAATGTAATAATAATAATGTATATATTTTAGTGGCTATCAACCCTGAGGTTTTTCCGCCATGTTTACAATTTATTTGTGTATGTTTACAATTTGTGAGTTTTTTTGTTGTTTTGTGTTGAATGTTTATGTTGAATAATGTTGATTGTAGTGTAGTGGGTGTGGTGTGTAGTGGGTGAATTATTGATTATAATTCACCCGGTGGATTGCCCACTTCGGGGAATCGAACCCCGTCCTCCTACGTGGTAAGCCAAGGCGCTACCACCAGGCTGCCCAGGTGGGCTAAAATGTAATATAAATGTAATAAATTGTTTGAAACATTTTTTTCGTGGTTCCTTTTGTATGCGATAAAAATTAATTTTAGGAATTTATTTTCCAATGTAAAAATCGGGCTAATTTTTTTTCTTGGCATATTACACAGTTTGTTATTACAGATATACCTAGTAATGGATGCAGTAGATGCTCAAAATGATGCGCGTCGATTTAAGTGCATGTACAATTAACCCTCGATCTCAAGAAAACACACAACACACTGTGCACACAAACAAACTGTGCAAGCAGGCAGTGTGGACTCCACACTGCCTGCTTCAGTCAATCCTGGACTCCCGCCACGGCAGGCGTCATCACCTGCGCCACCATCTTCGGCAACCAGCCGTCTTTACCTGGAGGCCATCGCCACCAACGAGTCCACCATCAATCAGTCTTCATTCAGTTCGAGTCAGTTTGTCACCGAAGTCCGTCAACAGCGAGCCCGACATCAGCTGGCGCCTCCAGAAAGTCCACACCAAGTCCCTCACAGACCGTCTCCACCGACTACTCCTGTCGCCATCGAGTCCGCCACCGGCCTTCGTCATCTGACGTCATCGACGACCTGCCCCGGCGGCCAGCACCAGCCGTTCGCCTCCGCCAGCTACCTTCCTGGACCTCCACGCTGTGACCTTCATTTTTGTATCTTTTGTTTCATGTATTGCAGTACAATAAATTCCACACACTCAATCCCTACATTTCCACTTCATACAGTAATCTAGGTTTTACACAGGTATCCCGTAATCTCAGTACGATATCCCAGTCAATGAAAGTAATGTGAGTTTAACAATATTCGAAGTTTGAAAAGTTATTATTGGAATAATTGATTTGACATAGAATAATTATCTATTACTTATATCTCTTGGGCGGTATTTGATACCTCTACTTTTCATCTCTCTAATGATACCAGCGGGCAGCCTTCCAGACACGGAAATCGCATAAACTCCCTTGCAAAACCTGTCTAAACATAGACAACACTAGTAAGCCATGTCCGTTAATAAATTGTAAATGTAATACTTAGTCGCTGCCACTTGCAGACCCAGCTGTCTTCAGGACTCATCGCAGCAATCAATCTAAAGAGCAAGGACACACGTTTCATTACTTTTCAATGTGAGTACCACACCATGTACGCATACACTCACCCATCAAAATTGGAGCTTGTGCAGTCATACACGTTGTCTCTGTTATTCTTCATACGCAGAAAATCATCGCAGTTATCACATCCTTCATACTCAAATTGATCGAATGTCTGGAATGTTCGAATGCAAAAGAGCGAGAATATACAGGTTAATGAGGAATGACATCTTCATGACATAGCATTTTATGATAGTATAGATTATCACCTTGATGAGAGAGCAGACCAAACAAGCTCGAAGTCCTCGGAGATCTTTCGGTATTATTTCAAGAGTCATAGTACAGGAGCAAAATTCGGGATGCGCAGGACTCACAGGACGACGCAACTTTCAAGTAGAGAGGTTATGAATACGAAGGCGGCAAAATCGTGAATAAACCAGGCTACGACATCTATGCAGGAATTTTCCTATTTACTGGAATGAAATAAAACAATGTAATTGAGAATAACATATGGTACTTGATTCTTCTCATGTAAGCCATAATTTGTTAGATTTGAATAATGTTAAGAAAATCACAAGAATGCCCTGGATTAAATATGAAATAAAGAACTTGAAACAATATAATGGTACTTGGTTAAACTTCCCTTTAATATTTACAAGTTGACAATTCAAGTTGAAATACTCTCCGCTAGATTATCCCCTGTAATAATATTTTTCACCTCAGGTCTGTTTCTCGATTACAGCAAAGATTTTAATTCCACACTTGGAAATTCTCCTTATCACCTGTCGTCGACCTAGGTCCATAAGGCTAACGGGTGACGTGACCCATTTACTAATTGCAACTAACTTAATTTAGTTTAGCAATGCCCCACGCTCGACCAAGGTAGGGTTTGAAAATATAGGCGGACTCAAAAGACCACGGTCACCACCGAGTTCTACGCTGGGAACCCAGAGAAATGATACTGTCACGGGTCGAGGTTTTGGGGTTCATTTTTGTAACTTACTGATAATATTGGGGTTCACACGCTTGGCTTAAGCTACCATGACTGAGCCGAGATAATAAAAGAATTTGGACTTACCACTTGATCTACGATGCTGACATACGAGGACGTATGGAACTTGCACCGAATGACATGGTGGCTGTCGGGCTGCTGGACTCTGATTGTTTGCTGTTGGTTGAATCCTTGATGGCTGGGCACTAACTCAGTAACAACTCGGATTTGTAGATGTCACAAGGTTAATTTATTACATTATTAACTTATTACAGAAAGAGCGCGACGCGTACAGTAAGCCCTCGGAGAGAGTTCTCGAGACCGTTCTCTGACAGAGTTCTCCCTTAGCACTCCCCGGGTTTGATCTTATGTACTAGAAATTCCCAGAAACGCCTCCTTAGGCATTCCCAGGTGTACAAGTCAAGTGCCATCGTTTCCGATTGCAGTATGGTTGGGCTATGCCCCAGAGCCATGGCTGAGTGCCTTCTTGGAGGCATCGGTAAACCAAGCAGATATTTCTCTTCCGAATTCACGGACTAGTTCGGATGCCCTTTCGGGATATTCGATTAGTACCTTCAATGAGTGCTCAAATAAAAGCTTTTTTGACATGCAATCCAAAGGCTTGATTTAGTATTTCAAGAAGCCCCCTCTTGTCACCTGGCAGTGTTGATGGGGGACTCATAGACCAAAATGCCAAGCAATAAAATAAGCCTTTAAAAACTGGACAATGTGCGTGAGGCATTCAATGACGCATTCACTAATTTCAAGCGACCCATTACAGGCCCTACCTATGGGCCGACGTTGAAAATATATCATGGGGAAGTCCCCACGCCCATGCCATTGCCTGACGCTAGTCAAACACATAGTGTTACGCGGTAGTAGCGGTTTTTATAAACATTAATTTATTTCCCGGTGTTGCGTGGGACCAGACTTAACTAAATCTTTTTAAGCTAATAGACGCCAATATGTTAAGCACCACCCCTACGTTTCTGTTCAAAAAGCACACGAACGCCACTACGTCTTTATTAAAACAAAATGAACAAATAAACTTAACACTAACTCGACAAAACTCATCAGAGGCAAATAGGCCAAGGCCGACGCGTACTGCGCTTCCAACGCGTAGCGCCCCCTCCCCACGTTACTTAGTGCTCCCTCAAAGCGACATTGCGCAACAGTGCAAATAAGGTCAAGTTAACGGGCGCTGCAAGCGCCGTACACCCTAGGCGACCAAGTCAACACATACCCTAAAGAAGGTTGCCGTTCCCTGTTTGGTGAGAAGGAGTAACAAGTTGGTTTGAAATATATGCTATTTTGTTTGAAATAGGCATGTCTGCGGTAGCTAAGGATATTTTGACATTAGATTTGGGAAACGCAGGAATTTCCCACGTCAAAATTGTGCGGTTCACACGATGGTGTAAAATTAACGTTTCAATGTGTAATATTGTGAATAAAATTCTCGTAAAAACTCTCTTAGATGTTCGAGCACGTGCGTGAATACGTGATACTAGAATACCGAATGTCCAAACCTCTCGACATGGATCGAAACATCCACGAAATCCACCAGTATCGCGGTAATGAAGGCGACACGGAGATCACCGCGAAAGTGATGCGCGACATACGCAACTTGTCGCCGCGACGACAGCTCGTCGCTGGCGTATTCGGCGGCTTCCTCAGCGGCTTCGTGATCACAAGGACCGGCAAGTACGCATGCGTCTTCGCCGGTACGAGCGTGATTGTCCTACAGCTGGCGACCCAGAACGACTACATCAAATTCAACCTGCTGCGCGCATTCAGCTACGATGATATGCGCCGACCCCCCGGTTCGAACACAGACAATCATCGACGGGTGCGCAGCATGCGACCCGTGCTCGCTTGCTTCTTCCAGCAACTCCATGAGTTCCTCATGGATCAACCGAACCTGACCAGTGGCCTCATTGGCGGTTTTCTCATCGGGTTGGGCTTTTCATAGCACGCTCGCTTTCTAGCCATAAGGCGTGTAAGACAACCTACAACCTCTAACCTCGTAACAGTATTTATTGTGTTGAATTGATTTGTGAACAGGAATAAACAATTTTGACATGAAAAGAAAGTTTGAAACAAAAAAACAGTCGTATGCGTAAGATTAAAAGGGAAATTGTTGTTGGCGTTTTACGATCATATTTTACGACTACCTAATGGATGCCAAAGGTTGCCTTGAATACGTTTACGACATTTAATTTTAAATCATGAAAAAAGTTTCATCACCATTTTAAGATATTGAGCAATATTGTGAAGAATCTCTAATTTTATATCATCAGTTCGAAATAAAGAAGAACTTTCAAAACATGCAAATATTTTAATTAGCTTGTTCTGAGTTGTAAACTTTTAAATTCGTTTTATAGTTAAGTTTCTAAAAAATGAAGAGTATAAGAATACCTTTCGTATTTACAAGGAGAGTCTTCCAATTGTCCAACACCGAATTGAATGAAACTTTTTGTACGTGTAGTGCTATCATTAAATTTGTAGTGCTATCATTAAATATATCATTATATAGTAAATACAAGGTTTAACTAAATGTATTCCAGAGCTTTTGAAGGATATAACTGCATCAGTTACTATAACGCAATGCAACCGGGAATTTTAATACGTAATCTTCAAATAATTAGTGATATACTCATTAAAGATTTCTCTTTCTTCATGGATAATGATTATAACATTGATGAGGACTTAGATCCTGTTTCTGGTAACAATCCTTTTGTTTTGAAAGGTCAGAAATGGAAACATGTACGAGCACAGGCAACATCATCATTTACAGCTGGAAAAGTAAGTTTTAAGTAACTTCTTACCGAAGTTTTGGAACAATTCTCTTCCTTCAGGTAAAAATTATGATGCCACATATGAAGGAAACTTGTGTAAAACTATTAAACTATCTGAAAAATTATGAAGATAAACGAGTAGAGCTGAATCCGTTTACCACACGAATTACAGCTGAAAATGTTGCTGCATGTGGGTTTGGGTTAGAAGAGGGTAGTTTTACAAATGGTAAAGCTCCTTTCATTGAGATAGCAAACGAATTACTGGAACCAACTTTCTCGAATTGCCTGAAAACTTTAATGATATTTCTCTGTCCTCCGTTTGTACATATCAAAAGAACTGGTTTCTTTCAACAGAAGACCATTGATTCTCTTGCGAACATCATTGAGCAAACCCTAAACTTTCGCCAGGAGAATAACATTGATCAGAATGATCTCATGGATGATATGCAACGACTTCGTAAGAAAATCAATAATGAAGAGGTTTTTAACACTCGGGATATGTTGGGACATACTGGAGGATTCATTTTAGATGGTGTTCTTACTAGGGCCACTCTTTCGGAATATATACTTCATGATCTTGCTTGTATTCCAGACATCCAAGAGGAACTACGAGAAGAAATTGAACAGATTGTTCCGAAGAATTCCAAGGAATTGACTTATGAACAACTTCAGGAGATGATGTTTTTGGATTGTGTGCTTAAGGAGAGTTTAAGGCGAGTCTACCCCGAAACCCCGAAACTTTATTGCTCTTGACTTTTCAAGTACGGTTAACCGCACCTTCATTGTTAAGTTAATCGTTTACAACACCGAAAAAATAATTTATGCTCTGGGTGTTGCAAACCCGGTTTTTCTACCTGGCCGCGCTATTAAAAGAGAGAGAATGTCCGCCGCTCTCACTTTCACAACCAGCCGGCATTGGACAGTTCGTCCGAGCTGAGCTTGTCACGTTAGCGCGTTCCTAGCGCGTGGCAGCTGGCAATGCGCGTCGCCGACGCCTTCGGGGTTTCTTTGTCATATCTTGTGTATAAAAAGGAGATAGGTCATGTTCCAACCCCTAAGAAAGATATGCCAGGTACAAGATATTGTCCAGCCGTGTCGCTCTCGCATCGAATAGTATACCTGCATATTTCCACAGAATCAAGCCGCCTAGAAGATTATCTAGATAGAAATTAGAAATGTACATATCTTGGAAAATATATTAATGTGTTATACAATTTCACATTAATCCCTTGTATTTCCTCACGATAATTCCCTTAAACTTCTTCATTTTACAATTTCTCTCCCTCTCTCTCTCTCATTTAATACTGCGATCAGTTACTGGAAACATTCAGTCCCCTTTATGCAACAACTGCAATAACACTTCAAACTGCTAAATGTTGGTTTACGTCGTGTGATTATGGGATTTAGGACTTATGTCACTTTCGGGGAAATTACCTGCTCTCGTTTAAGGCAACATCCACCATTAATGTATATGGTACGAAGAGTTACCAAACCTTGTATTTCAATCATAAAGTATAATAGTACATTACACTTTGATGCTTTTGTCTCTTGAGTGTTCTTGGGGTATATCCAACTAAACAAGAACCATATTTATAATTTAATTGTACGAAACAATGATAATCATATTTGCATACTACTATCATATTGTCATCCTGACGCCTATCAACTACAACAACTCACCCTCTGATAATAATATTAATTCGCCCGAATGCAGCTGTGCAAACCCAAGTCCCATGAACTGGCAAGCCAAGAAACGGATTACGGAACAATTGGATTTACATCGCCGCCGACAACCCCCAAGCACCACCGTCATTATTGCGCGCCAGAAATGCGACATTAAGCAGCATCGCAAGACCGTTGTCAATCTAGTGGAAAAGCAAATCGGCAAATGCAATTGCAAATTCAACGGTCTTCAACTCGAAACGAAAAGGAAGGTGTAATTTAATAATAAGCCAAAAAA
>JAODAC010031346.1:0-14678 GCA_027575185.1 Mimaenictus wilsoni
GAATTCTACTGCAGTATCTGTGTGTGATTATTTTTCATATTAATGTAATATTTATGAAATATGGACAGTGACATCAAGCCAATCCATAATAATCTGAAGGATCCATAAAAATAATAAATTTCATCCTGATGGTTTCTTTTTTTGCGCGAGATGAATAACCACTGTCAAACTTCTCGCTGTTTTTTCACCTAAAAAATTCCAAACATTTCACTCTTACTTTTATTTTCGGACCAAACAAGCGCTATATTAAATTACCTGAGGAGAAAACTGTCGTTTTAACGCTCCTTCGCATTCTGTTCCGATTACCGACTTAATTTAATTTATTACCACCTCGAATATATACATACATACAATACTGCCTCAAGATATCACTGTATTTCGTTAATAAGAACTATCAGTATGTCAATCAGGTTTCAATAATTTTTGAGATTTTCCCTGGTTGAGACATTGTGTTGTATTTAAAATTATACACAAATACATATCAAATGATTTTTTCTGGGATATTTGTTTCTACTTCATTTTTGCGAATTAGAAAGTATAATAATACAAAGTAATGAAAATAAAGAAAATAGTCCCGTGTTTATTATCCCGTGATGTAGATAGTGCGTCTTCGAGAGATGTAAGACCAATAACAATTCATAAAAAATCATAAATGTCAAGCTCTCTGTTGGTTGCAATTAACACCAATCAATTTAGGCACTGCGCGCGCCGAAAAGAATTCTCTCTAATCAACGAGTGTGATCATCGCGAGAAGAATAAATTTCATATTTAAGCGGTATGCTGTGTGTGTGTGTGTGGGGACTGTGGCCTAGATTGGTTCAACGTCGCACTGCCATGGTCATAATATTATCCTCATCAACGCGCAAATTTACGAATCACTGTCGCCGTCGTCGTTATTTATCAATTAATAACAAGCGACATGTTTATGCTCGATCATAATTTTATTAGCCCACACAATCGACAATTGTGTTAGCGCAGAGTTGAAATATACTGTTATGATTCTATTTTTGTATTGAGGATTTTTGTATTGCTGTGTGTATGCCATAATCGTTTTTCGCGTAGGTTTAATTTTGTTGTAAACATTGTCAAATAGTTTAGTGCCTTCTAGTGGGACTAATATATTTCGTGGGGGTTCGTTTAAAAAAGTCCCTTAAACGCGTATTTTAGACTTTCACAGGATTATGAAAAAAAAAGACACTTATTTACGAAACAAAAAAAATACATAATAAAAATAAGGATGTCAACTTTTCACGAATTATCAATACTTTTTGGAATCGATACATTTGCAGCTTTGATATTTTCGATACCCAAGTTTCGATGAAAAGTATCGCTACTTATTGGTATCGAAAATACACATTGGTGCCATCTGTTAATGTATTTTCAAAATATTTTTCACTCATTACTCATCACTCATACATGAGTTACATATTGAGAATGAAAAATATCGCGGTAATTCCTAAGAAATAAAATTAATGATTGTAAAATTATTGATTGAGTAAATTAAGGAATCTCGACTTCGAAGTATGAAAACATTTATCAACTTTTAGTACTTTGATTCCAACGAATTGATAAACTCGGAAAGTATAGGGAATATAACTTTCCTTTCGAATTTAAAATGATCAAAAAATTAGTAAATATTTAAAAAGTATCTGTGGGATTTTTTATACCACAATACATGGAATGAAAGATATAAAATGAAGGAGATTAGCGTGGAGATCCAGGGAGGCAGCAGGTGGAAATGAACGGCTGGCGCTGGTCGTCGGGGCAGGTCGTGGATGATGTCGCAGAGGCAGATGACGGTGGCGAAATCACTGGTAGCGGCTGCTGGCGAGCAGTCGGTGGAGACGGCCGGTGAGGGACACGATGAAGACTCTCGGTGACGGCGGACTCTCTGGTGGCGGCAGCTGGTGTCGGGCTCGCTGTTGGTGGACTTCGATGTCGAACTGCCTCGGACTGACTGAGTGATGGTGATGGTAGATTCGTTGGTAGGTGATGGTAGCCTCCAGGTGATGACGGCTGGCTGCTAAAGATGGTGTCGAAGGTGACGACGGCTTGTCGATGCCGGAGTCTTGGATTGACTGACTGTTGATGGGGACGAAATGTCGACTATATATAGTATGTGAAAATGCTGACGCGACCATCTTTTGTTTGCTGCTGATCACGTACGCCTCGATCGCGCGGTATCGATTTTGACGTGTCAGCGTTCTCGATGTTTAGTCTCGGCGGATGCTGATTACGTGCGCCTCGATCGCGCCGTATCGATTTTGACGTGTCAGCGTTCTCGATGTTTAGTCTCGGCGGATGCTGATTACGTGCTGATTAAGGATTGTAGATGAAGATGGTGATTGAGGTTTGTTGATCTTAATATTGTTTGTGCGGCAATGGATTGCCGCCACATATCTATATTAATTATTTTACAATAATTAACTAACATACATTTTCATTTTTAAGTATCGATACTCTGATAGGTTAGGGTATCGATTGTGAAATGTTTTGGGGGTTGAATTAAACAAAAAAAAATAAATATTTAAAACTGAAAGGATTCTCACACACGTACATGGTACGTTACTCGATCAATTCGTTGACTTCAACGAAATGGTTGTTGTCAAGCCTCTTAAGTAAGACGGTCGTTATCTTATTATTAGTCTAAAAAAGATAGACGCAAACGTATTTTAAACTCATACTTGTGTTGATTCCACAATTGTTGGTATCCAAGAGATTAACAACAATAACGATAATAATCACGTGTGTTGAGATACTCTCCTGGTCAGATATATTTTTGCAATTTGTGATTGGCCTTACAGGTGCTATATATACTCTTCTAGTTTCCGAAAAAACTCATGTTTGCGAAAAAAATCGCAAAATAAGTAATATATGTAAATCACAGGTGCTAGATTCAAAGACTCACCTCTCGTAAGAAATGCGAATAAATGTTTGTAGCTAGGTTTTGTTGTTAACTTCAGAGCGGTAATGAATAACAAAATCTATTGATATATGCCAAAATTTGAAGACGGACTTTATTGTGATTAAAATTCATTTTTCATAAGAATATGCATTAATACTGAAGAGATGTTGGGTGTTTTTAAAGTTTTTATTGTTCACGAATTGAACAAAAGGTTTGCCTTATGATGATGGTTGGCATACATGCACGCCTTGAGAAGGTTGTTGGCGTACTGTTGCGAATGCGGCGAAAAAATTGGCGCAAGCCCTGCTTTTCTCTCCTCGCAGTCGGCCCACCATATATCATACCTTGCAAAAATCTGTTTATTTGTATAACTATGCAGGCTTACAGCTGCCACGAGGATCGAGAGAGGGACATGCTGAACAAATAAAATAATAAAATAAGAAAAAATATAAAATAAATCGCTTAAGTCTAAAATAGCCGAACAAATATATTAGGCGAATTGAAATTAGTCAATATATTAATCTGCTTAAATATTTTAAAGTCGTTTCGAAAAGAACATATTATCAAATAACCCATAAAAAGTGGTAAAAACAGCATGACGCGTCCGATGGCACACGGCGTTGCCTTTATTTGGGTTCCTTATTTGAATTTTATTCATATATGCGCGCACGATTTTCACGCATAAAAAACTGATGTAATTAGATGAAGCGGAATTGTTTCCAGACATTGGTGCCGAGATACGAGTTCCGAGAAATATTGAAAGGCAAATATAGACGGAATTATTTTCAATATACATGTATTTGCTATCTTATCTACACATTCATTAGTTTTCCAAAAGTTAGGTGGTTTTCACATTGCCGTTGTTGTAAATATTCAATAGAAATTGACGGCGTGAAAGTTAAAATGTGCACTTTTTGAGCCTTTGTTGAGATTTGATGTCGGAACTCGGACTTGTGGCAGATCAATCAATGTTTTTTTTATTTATCTGTTAAAATGTGTATCAACAATAATATGAATTATGTCCGTACGTATAGAGAAACGCGTTGGCTTCTGACATTATCAATAGACATTCATCTAAAATTATTCACCATTATTTGCCATTCAAAAGTAGTAATAATTATAATAATTTCCATATATTTTATACTGATTTTCATATTTTGCAAACTCAAAAAGTTTTGCGATAACTTTTAGAAGGTAAGAAACGATACATCTTGAGGAGTTCCATACTTTGGTGCAGGTTTCAATGCATTATCTCTTTATTTAACCCTTTCTCCTATCTGCACCGACTCGATCGTGAATTTTTTCCTTCAGCATATTCCTCTCTGAATTTGGAAGAATTTTTGTTGGAACATCTTGAGGCACCCTCGTCTAGTTTCGGAGAAAAATGGAGTATATATGTCTTTTTATGGACGAATCAATTAAAATTTTCATACTTTAATCGTCCTTTTAGGGCACTTGCACCTAGTCAAAAAATGGTTCTCTCAAAATTAGTACTCATTTGGGTCATATAAACAACATATGTAAAGGCGAAGGGATGCGCTCGATTTTTATTTTTTACTTTTTTCTTATGCATATCTCTAATAAAATTTGGTTGTTGTATTTTTTGCTAACTTCACAGCAGTGTTGGTTTGTTTGTTTTGACAGAAAGTGCATATCTGCTTTCATCTCAAGTCGAGTTTGAGACATGCAAACTTTAAAATGCGTGTTGTGATATGGAATTTCGAATTTCAAACCGGTGAATTTCAACGATTTTATCGAGTGATAAACCTGACACAAAAATGTCGAATCGTGATGACGTGATGCTGATACAAGATCAGATCATGCCAAACCAAGGCATTTCAAGTTTTGAACTTCACGGAGATGCAATGCGATATAAATAAATTTATGTGCGCTGAATAGAATACCAGAATGCAATATTAGAGAGTGCTGCAAATATGCAACAGTCAACTGACTAGACTTCGAACTTTAATTTCGTCTAAAGTTTTTTTTCGCCAAATCATATATTTTTCAGAAATCCAAGGGTATTTTCTGCAATTTAATGCGACTGCAACTCAAATAGAAACTAAGAAATCGTATTTTTTTCTATGTCAGTTATGAAACTGACGGGGAAATGGAAGGAAACCACATAAAGGGGAAATTGAGTTTGTCTGGTTCAAGAATGTTGAACTTTTCTAGTTCTCAGACAGTTCTATCTTTTTTTAAGGTCTGGAGTCTGCAGACTAATACAGTACGTTTCAAAACCTTATGCGTAAAATAATGTTTTTCGTTTAATTTGTTTTTTTTTAAGATTAATTAATCTATTCTTTTTTAATAAAAAAAGTAGTGTATAATTGGTTGTGTAATCTAAAAAATCAAGGTATGCAATATGATGTAATGTGATGTCTGGTCGGAAGTTTTTGCAGACTACTACAGTACATACCTGAACTTTTCTAGTTCTCAGACAGTTCTATCTTTTTTAAGGTCTGGAGTCTGCAGCTAATACAGTACGCTTCAAAACCTTATGCGTAAAATAATGTTTTTCGTTTAATTTGTTTTTTTTTAAGATTAATTAATCTATCTTTTTTGCCCACCTAGGCAGCACAGTTGGTAGTGCTTCGGCTTACCACGCAGTCGGACGGGGTTCGAGTCCCCGGGGTGGGCATCCACAAGTGTGAATTAATTTATTTATTAATTCACACTAAATTCACACTACAAAATTCATATTTAAGAAATAGCCACTTCAATTTATTCACATATTAATCAAGAATCACATCTTACGATGCCACACACAATTCACACCATGATGTACAATGCATTCTGTGTCCATATACTCAACATCAACACGGAGAAAAATCGGCGTCATACTACTGGATGCATCACCATAATATCATCATCAATATCACCTTCATCACAACATCACAATAACAACAACAAAAATGTAAAAACATCACAATACATATCATGTATTTGAAAAACAATAAACAAAAAATTGTATATAAACGGCTGAAGGATCAGTTAGGTCGATGGCCAGGGCTACGGACCAAATACAATATTTTTTTTTCAAAATAAAAAAGTAGTGTATAATTGGTTGCATAATCTAAAAATACAAGGTATGCAATATGATGTAATGTGATGTCTGGTCGGAACTTTTTGCAGACTACTACAGAACGTACCTGAACTTTTCTAGTTCTCAGACAGTTCTATCTTTTTTAAGGTCTGGAGTCTGCGGACTAATACAGTACGTTTCAAAACCTTATGCGTAAAATAATGTTTTTCGTTTAATTTTTTTTAAGATCAATTAATCTATCATTTATTTTTAATAAAAAAAAAGTGTATAATTGGTTGCATAATCTAAAAATACAAGATATGCAATATGATGTAATGTGATGTCTGGTCGGAAATTTTTGCAGACTACTACAGTACGTCCCAAAACCTCATGAGTAATATAATGATTTACGCTTAATTTGTTTTCTTAAAGATTAATTAATCTAACAATTTATTAAATAGAAAATTAGTGTATAATAGGTTGCATAATCTAAAAATAGAAGGTATGCAATATGATGTAATACGCGGTGCCTGGTCGGATATTTTTGCTGAGTAGACGGGGTCAAGAGACGGCAAGTTGCAGTTATGCGCTGCGGAAGGGCTTTTCACGTATACACGAAAATACCACCGATGTGGGCATTGCCACTTTCCACGACGGTATGTACTTGCACAGCTGTGCGGTGCGCGGATGCGTTCGAATCTGCCGGTACTCGTCTGTCTGGCTGTATCGATGCAGCCATGCAATGCGCGTGGTAGCACGGAGGGTTGAAAGCACGTCGCGTCGAGAGAGAGAAAGAGAGTGTGTAGCACCCTCGTACACGGCGTCGGCGGACTCGCCCACTGCGTTAACTAGTGCCATACAGGGTGCAAGCGTATATCGCTCGTCTGACGGCGACCAGCTGATCGATAAATGCGTTTCCATCGCGGTTTGTATGGCGTTTTCACGTGTGGAAAACCACCCTACGGAACTCACACGTCAAGTGCCAGACTAAATGGAACTAAAGAAAATTAAGTGGTATAAAACACATGCTAAATTATAACATATACGTGCATATTACACATAATTATCGTATTCCATGATAATTTATTATATTATCTGGTTTATATAGTATCAAAAATAAAACCCGATTCGGTAAGAAAAAAACGTGTTTTGAAATATGTATTTTCAGCAATATATGGTTTATTAAGCGATCTGTAGCAATTTTTATAATTGCAATATATTTTTTATGGTTTAATTTTGCTAAATGCTGGTAGGTGAAAGTTATTTATATTATGTACATTTCTGGAGTTTATAAATGTCATTGTGAATTATGCAACGATTTGTTGACTTTTTGCTTGGAAAGCAAATGAACATTTTTACCGTGATAAACTTATCAAATAATTTCTTGGTTTGAATAGTGTTAATGATTTTATTTGCGATTGCATTGTATCACTGGAAATGAATTACAATATCTTAATTGGCATATTTGTAACAACAGTCTGTATACGACATAATAGTCATCTTATCCAATCATGAATTACACTGTGAGTCTGATTGAACAGAATTTGAGGACCAGCACCCACACGTAGTACATGTGGAACCTTTATTGGCATTTCAACACTTCATTTTATAAATACCCACTACCCTTCAAAATATCACGAAACATTAATCACAATTTTTAAATTAAACGATAACAAATACAATAAGCAGAAAAATAATAAACAATTAAATACACATACAAATAATAACAAAAACCCAATTTGAGCCCCACGAATCACTTCTCATACCGCTCTCTTCCTCCTTTTTACATTTACCAATGTGATGATTGTCGCCAACCCCTTCCCTGACTCTTCCAACCACACCTCTACTCGTTTTCCTTCCCTACCCTCCTTCAAAGCCCATTCCACCTTCACCTCAACACATTCCCCTGCCAGGTGTTCCCTCTCGCCCTTGCCAGAATCACTCTCTCCATCCGGGACATATTCTTGTCTCCTTCTTCTTGAAGGAGCTCCTGCATAGTCGAAATAGGTTTAATGACGGCCAATAACATGTGTGATGAGCGCAATATCGTCCGCAAATTGAAGGATATATTAGTCATGACATATGAACATTGAAGCACAAGTTGTAAGAAAAAATCACACAAAGAAGAGATGATAAAGGGGAGCCTTGAAGAACACCATGGCTTACAATTAGTGAGATAGAGCTAAATAGGCTATTACCTACTTTCACCTGCAACATTTGTGAGTCCATATATATGTATTATCCCAATAATTTGAATAATATTGTAAAAGACCCATTAGGGACACAATTTGCAGAGGTATTAAAGAAATGCAATAGGATAGACATTAATTTCCCGGAAACTTGTCTCTAAAGGTTGCAAATGTAAGTTTGAATGACTTTTTCCATACAGTTACAAACTACGCGAAACTCGAGAATAAGACAAGGGGAAGGAACGGAGACAGTTACGCGTTTGTCGTGGTTTTATTATACAGCCTGATCTAACAGGGCCCTACTTACTTGCTCACTCAACTGATGTTAAATGATGTACACATTTACAGTTAACAAAATGGCGTTTAATTGTTCGTGTACAATATGTGGGTGTCGACTACGCGAACGTACAAAACAGTGTGTTGAAGAGAACTTACGTAGCCTAGGACGAGTTGAAGGTAAACGGGGGCGAAAAGGCGCGCGCGCAGAGGGTTTTTACGCGACCGGAACTTAAGCTAAGATGGCGTCCTCGACACCCGAGTCTGGCCGAAGGGCGCAGGGTGACAAACTTAAATTATAACGCCATCTCTCTGCGCAGCGGCGCGACACAGAGACAATCTAGAATAAAGTTGAATGCAAGTTAGGGGAAGCATGAAAAATGAGCCACCAAGAAACATTAAAGGGCACATAAAAATAGTCGGAGAAAAAGCACTGAAATAATCATTTTCATTGCGCCATTCTACGTTTCTCCCAAAAACTTATACAACTTGAAAAAAGCACTTGAAAAAATGTTCTACAGAAAAAACGCGAAGGAGAAATTCCATTAGGGACAAGCCACCGCAAGGTAATTTCAACAACATACAACAGGAAGCAAAAAAAGAAAGAAGGACCATTAAATGAAATGATTCAAGTTGACTTGATGTTTAAATATATCAATCTTGCATAAAACATTATATAAGGCTATAAATCAATAGGCACTAAATGAGCAAAAACAAAAACATAGTTACAATGCATCGTTTATATGAGACAATGCAATGAGAAGGATAATTTGTGGCTATTTAAAGTTAAATGCAGTAAATCATTCGCATCGCGACATTTGTGATACAATTACATTGTACTCTGGGAGAGATTGCCTGCAAATTGCAGTAATTTAGTGTATTGGATTTGAAATGTTAACTTACGAATTTATGCGTTGCTTAAATCTTCGGATTGGGGAAAAGGAAAGCAATTGCGGCAATTTTATGCAGACAGTAATCAATAAACAAATCATCACGATGCCGAATCATTTTTGTTTCATACAGATTTTCGTTTTTTGGCAGCAGAAACAACGTTTCGCCTGCACAAGTTTCTTATTGCGTCGTTGTCTCCGTAATTATTTCGATTTCTGCATTTTTACCTTTGCCATGTGCCATTTCAGTGTTTCATTTTTATCTTTTCGTTGGTGTTCCACCAGTGAAAGTATCTATTTTATTGCGAAGATGTAAAATATAGCGTTATGCTTCCAACAAATAACAATTACATTTGCGAAGAAGTTTCAAACATGCGTAATGACATATAATTATTTTTTATTCGTATGTAATTTTTCAAATTTCTTACGTTGCTTACATAGAGATGATTGCACACCTAGATTGGAAATTATTTATAGGAATTATTGGAATGCTATTTTTTCTTTTGCAACGATTCATGAATTGCAATTGTAACATTTTATCAATTCATTTATAATAGTTTTTGTACCGTTCTGATGGTTTGCATTGATTAGTTGAAGCTTGAAGCTCCACAGAATTACTCAATTTTTATTTTGCAATTATCGAATTATCGAACAATGCCAGGAAAGGCAAAAATATGTGAGAGATGCATATTTGTGATGAGTCTTGCGTACAAAAGTACCGAGAACAAAGGTGTTACATCATTTTTTCGTCTTTTTAAGCGGATGGATGTTTCATCATTTCTTTTATTCTTTAAATGGGCCTTTGTTTCTTTTTGTGCATTTCAATTTTACTAATTATTTTTGTTGATAACCATAAAGTAGGACCTTATTATTATTATTAATCAACAACCTTTTTCTACCTCATAGTGGTGTAAGGGATGAGTAACTTTCTCCCGGTTCGATCCGGTCTCGCTACTGATGGTATCGCCTGAACTCTTTGTGCATATTGTTTTTTTTTTCGGGGACCGTTGCAAGCGAATCAGCCAACCTTCGTTCGCGTTTTTATCGCGAAGTCAGGAGTTCGCGGACGGCGCTGCAGCCGCTTGTTGAGTTGACCAAGTGGTCACCCATCCAACGCCCAGCTACGTCCGACGTTGCTTAACTGCAGTGATCCAAATGAGTACCCAGCTCCACAGCGCGGTAGGAACTTATGATTATTTGAAAGATAAGTTAGTACATGGCGTATTTTCAGGGAAAAAGAATGTTTACTTTTTCAAGCAAACAAAATATTTTACTATGGAAACTTTATCTTTGTCGCTTCCTGTGTCTTTATATTTTTTCAGTACGTTGGTCATGGTAGTCATAGCTAAATACTTTCTCTCTTTTTTTCAACGGGCAAAGTGAGGCACCGCCCAACAAAATGACATCATTCACATCAAGTAAATTTGCAAGACAACAGCGATAACATCTTAATAACCTCACATTTTTGATTTATTGCTGGTTTCTTTGGCTTTGGCGATGTTGCTATGTTACTATGCAGGCTATTTTTCTCGGTGCGAAATTACTATATTAAAAGACAATATAATAAAGAATGTCGAGAACATCTGCCAACTTATTCACACAAATAATGGATTCTTTTAAGTAAATGAATAAATTTGTATATATTCATGTGAGGTGCCACCCAAAGTTAATGTATTATACTCGTATGTGTTTTTAAAGTTGAAAATATGAATATTTGACTTTTTGGAATTTTCCTTCATTTGAGTCTATGGTTGACAGAGGTCGAAAGAACTATTCTTGATTAGAATTACATGGTAAAATTTACCGGAAGGTATGTAGGAGTTTAGAAGTAAAATAAATTTGTAAAAAGTAGACAAAATAAAGACATAAATTACAACAGAGTTTGGTTAATGGTAATGTGATGTTACTTTCTTTCTGTACAAAATGAGATAAATGACATTAACACCCACGCTATTTGCAAACAAAATTATTAAATGATTGTGATACCTACTCATTATTTTACCATTAGAAAATTAATGATGCAAGCCGATACATTACATTGGTAATTAGTGTTTAATTTCGAAATAACGAAAAAATACAAGTAATGGTAAATGTTGTCCACCTGGGCAGCAGAGTCGGGGTAGTGCTTCGGCTTACCACCGAGTCGGATGGGGTTCAAGTGCCCGTTACCCATTAGTCACAATTACCACTCACAAAAATTCACATTAATCCACACATATAAAATCAGCACAACAAGAGATCAACCACTCTTCAAAAATCAACAATCGCAAATGTGCGCAACCCACAACACTAAATACGCATGATTCAACAACATCATAATCAAAATAATAACATGTAAATATAAATACATTAAAGCAGTGTTTCCAAACGTGGGGCACACGTTCGCCCCACAGGGGGGCAATTAAAAAATGGACTCGACACGACCCTTTCACTTTGGGTTATTTAAATGCAATGCTAAATATCGGCACTGCTAAATGATGGATGATGCAGCCAGGATTTGTATGATATATCAAATATGCAGTATCAAGAAGAACTTGCAGGGTTGCAAAATGATGAATCCGTCAGAACTTTATTTAATATAAAAGGAGCGATGGCATGGCTTTGTGAAGAAACTGAAACTAAATACCCAAATGCAACCAAATGTGCAAGAAAACTTTTACTACCGTTTTCATCTTCCTATTTAGCTGAATGCGGAGCTGAGTGCTGTAAATGATTTACTGATAAAAAAAGATATCTACTTGATATAACACGACGTGGAGACTTGAGATTAAAGCTAACCAGGAGAGTCCACGCCATGTCAAATGAGTTTCGCAAAACTAAAAATAGTGTCGGGTACTAGATTTTTGAAACAAATTATGGTGAAAATCCTAGGAAGCACTACCTGATAGTTTCCGAGAAAGTAATTGTTAAACATTTGATTCGAGCGCCAATTTACGAACATTATGAACGTATAACGTGCGATTGCAACTGTTGGTAAGCTGAAGAATGAAATTTGCTACAAACCACTGAAATAGTTTTTGCTTAATTATGGCGGTTTTGGCGCACACAAGCGGGTGCAAATAAGCGTTTTGATGCAAGCGTGCTCTAAAATTATCAAGTGTGAAACATGAAACGCATCAACGCACGTTCTTTTGCCTTAGACGTCATGCCCTTATATTTTAATGATTTATGTATTTAACATTAAAAATACATTGGCAGCAAACGCGCGTCAAAATTGTGAGGAGATGCATTGAATAAGCAACTAATGAAATCTATCAACGCACGTATTTTTGTATTAGTCGTCATGGCCTCATTTTATTAAAATTTATACAAAAAATACAGAAAACTAATGGAACAAATATTTACCAATTGAAAAACCTTCAAACAACTAAAATCGCCATTTTCACCCTTGTAACGCATATACAAAACATATACCAATCGATTCAGATTGAAATTTGACAAACATCTCCTACAATTTTTCGATTATTTGTTTAGAAATCATGTTATATGCCATTGAAATCGCGACTAATAACGTGAAAATCGAAGGTCAAAAGTACAAAAAATATAAAATGTAATCTTTCTAGATTACTGGATATTCTAGGATTATTTAGTTACAAATTTCTATTTAATTCAATTTCCAAACACTTATACAAAGATATAATCATAATATTCATCTCCTAGACCTATAATCATTGTCTAGTTTCTGTAGAGTCGTGCAATTATACAAAAACATTAAAACAACATGAGGTACAAGGTATTATAAATGCATTATTACAAGCGCAATGGTATAACAATAGAGCACAATAGTAAGTGAACCAACAGCAAAACGTAGAAAGATGTAGTAGAACACATTTGACGAGAGTCGACGGAGAAAAACAACGACAACGAACAAATGCCTGCCTGCAGACGTTCACAAATCGCTGCAATCAAATCCACGACTGCAATTACAATAACAATGACAATTAAATGCACACGAGTACAATGCAGTGATCCATTGCTGCGCCGAGGATGGGCGGGGGAGCAACGATGAGTATCGTAAAGTTCGTATTCAAATATCCTCAAAATATCCAGACCTGCATCGAGGCATTTGCCCGCTTTGTGTGTAAGATTACGATCATCGACTACAAGTTTACACACCCACGCAAATAATTGTTACAAAGTATCATGATTATATATGTAGTAACAATACACATTAGCATGCTGAAAATACTTACTATTTAAATATTTATACGTATATCTTCTAAACATAACTCGTCGAATTCTCACCGCACAGAACGTTACAGAATGTTTAATAAGTGTTTAAGTTAAAATGATTCTCAATGTGTTGCCGAGGAATGTGTTAATTTAAATTAAAGATTACTCTATTCGTGTTTCATGTGCGCTTCATGTGTTTGACTCGGATGTTTTAGCCAAATAGCAATTTCTCCGAAACTTGTTTAATTTTAGCATCTCACATCCTTGCAGTTATACGCATACTGCCAAAAATAGTCGGAGTCTGCATTTTTCTAGTGTTTTAATAGTTTTGTGAGGTTTTCCAGTGGCCAATGAAAGCAGGAAGTTGGCACTGGTGCAATTTGCACGTCAACTTCAACAACATAAAATGTCATAAACATGATAATCATTAAAATTGGATTTTTCAGGGTTGCCATATGTTATATGCCATATTCAATCATTTTCTTTCGGACTTTATAGATTTCGAACTTATCTTAATCTATAATCTTAAACCTTTAGAACACCATCAACAGAATTGTGTTTTTTCAAGACATTATTGGAGGTTATCTGAAAATCGTTATTTAATATCTGACGATGTGCTCTTGTCAAGGGAGAGGGAAAACAGAAAAGGACTGACAATGAGTGTTAATGTGGAGAAAACGAAACGGGTGCTATTTAGAAATGCAGGTGGAAGAAAAAGGGTCGAATGTTTGAAATGGAAAGAGGAAATGATCTAGGGAGTGGATGTTTTCAAATATCTTGGGTTCCTGATTAGCGCGAATGGTAACAGCATGTGAGATGGATACAAGGAAAGGCAAGGAGTGTGTTTGGACGTGCCCAATCATGTGTGTCGTGATAACATGCTGTTCTGTTTAAGAACGCTCTCAGGTGTCTCTATATTTAGGTGATTATGTATTCTTTTGTTTCTTCTTTGGTTTTTTCTATGTGCATGATTGTTTGCATGCTCAAGCTAGAGACAGTTAACTAGCACTGTCGATTCGCGAACTCACCAAGTCATGAGCTCACGATAAGATGTCGCCTAAGACACTTAACCGTCAAGCATTCTATTCACATTACAACAATAAAAGTCCACATCGGGTGCACCTGGAGAAATCAGTGTACAATTAACCTTCTTCAAATCCTCTACTTGGCACTAAAGCTGAGACACGTTCCTAAAATCCTTAATAAGAATTAAGTCCTAT
>JAODAC010031357.1:0-14677 GCA_027575185.1 Mimaenictus wilsoni
GCGAAATGTACATTGTACGAAAATAAAACCAAATTGTGAAACATTAATTAAAAGTGTATATCTTTTGTGCTAATTACGTATATCTGTATTTTACTATACAATTCAAAATTTAGTTTTTAAATATACTCCACATGACGATATATCTAATATACACCGTTTAAATGAGGAGGAATGCTATACATTGAGATACAACCTTATTAAAAAGAAGAGCTATTATTAAAGAGGAATAGTTGAGTGGAGTGCGTGGCGTAGTGATTACTAGCACTAGCGTGGTAACGCAGAGGTTCCGGGTTCGATTCCCGGTATCGGTATATATAAGATCTCGCACTCCACATTTTCCCAAGTCCTGAATAAGGAGGATGGTTTGGCGATGGGCCTGCAACTCATCCCCGTAAAAACAAACATATGCTAATCCACGTACTAAAAACGCTAAACAACCGAAAAACTGGAATAGTTGTTGATATGAAATGAAAATAGTAGATCCGTATTGATAGCTATATAACCCCATGTTATCCACTCTATATCCCACGTTTTACGTATACTCTATATCCCAACTCTATCACTAGCACAAAACTACGGACACAAATTACAATACTTTGTCCACCTAATTTTCCATTTTGTCCATCTAAAACCAACATATTATGCACTTACTGCATCTTCTCCTCTAATACCAAAAACATCCTGATTCATTTTCAAATGTCACTATATCCGTTTGGTAATTGAATATGCAATGAAGGCATATTTTGTCTTGCGATGAAATATTAAACAATTGGTACTACTCGAGTTTAAGAACACCTAGTAGAATAGGTAGTAGGATAGGTGGAGAGGTTGTATAAAATATGCAATAATGGAATTGGAATTGTATCGTGGCGTGGCATGGTGTGGCCACAAAACGGAGCAAGTTTTGTGGTTCGCTCGCGCCGTTATTTTAATGAATCGACGGGGACCAACCGCATCGGCGAGCCAACCAGCCCAAGTCTCTCTCTCTCTCTGGTCACGCACGCAGCTGCGCCTAATTTATGATAGCAACTGAATTAATTTCGTTTAAAGAACGCAAATGGTCGGCGTATGCATGCAATCCAACGATCGAAGAGAAAGATGGCCGTTTGTTTTATTAAAATTAAACGAAATTGCTTTCCTTGGATGGTTTTTGATAATATTTCCTAATTTTGCTTATTCAAGATTCAGAAATATTGTGACAAATGCATTTGTTGGGCAATAAATTAGTTGTAATATTCATTTATATTCTTATCCTAGGAGTCAGGGACTCAAAGTACCTCTGTCCCAATTGTTTTTCTTACAGTTCCTGTAAAGGGAAATAAGGGATATCTTGACAGAGTTTGTTTCTCCTCTATTACTACAAATAGCCTCTTGATTCATCTGCTAAATTCGATATATTTCTTTGTTAAAGGACATGGACCTCATCAAAGTTCTATGGATGCAAGACGTGGACCTTGGCGTGTCCCTCAACGTCAACCCACTTCCAGAGAAGCCCGAAAAAGAAACCAACGCGAGCCTTTCACAATCGCCCTCATCCAGTGTGCCTAACGAAGACGACTTGGAGAAGCTCAAGACTCTTAAGGAAATCAACGAGGGTGCGATCAAGGTATGACTATCCTCTCCTCACCTTCGAACCTATATCCACCTAAACACATGTAATGTAAATACTTCAGTTGGAACAGGATGGTGATGAGGACATCACGACACCATCGGATCCCTGGGCTGGATTGCCGTATACGATTGACACGGAAACAGGTTGGTAGCGCATGCACTTTTTTTTAATTTTGCTTTGACGAATTCAAGAATCCAATTTCCGGTTTGCGTTAGTCATTTATTTACTAATCATGTCAATATCACGTAAATTGAAGAGGAACGTTGGGTGATTCGTCACGGATTTGCGCGAAAATGCGACGGCCACGGAGGTATTGCCACAAGTTGGCGCATCCGATGGGGTACCCACTTTTATCTATTATACGATGCCGCGAGGCATCCATGGTCCCCAGGCGCATAGATGTATATTCTCTATTCGTACAATTTCCATTTTCATTTGTCTGCCCGGCCGCGGCGCGCCGACATGTGATGAGTAATGATCGCACTGACAGCCGGGAACGGCTCGACTATGAGGTGGCACTTTTTCTTTTAAATGCAACCCCCTTGATGTTGTGCGCGGGCACCAGCAGTGCAAGCAAATGCAATGGTCCAGCGTTATGCTTCTAGAGGGTGGTAGGATGGAAGGGGCAACATATCCGAATCTCATCGAGTTGACATCCCCCTTCGTGACTATCATAGAATTTGCCGGATATCTCAATTTCATATCTCAATTCCACTTTTGCGACTTTATTTGCCCAAATCGTAGCGTCGTTCATTTCTCACTGGCTTATAGACGATCTTGGAGTTTCTCAGATCGTCTATTCTAGCAAGGAGATCGTTAGTATAGCATTTGGGATAATAGGAACTATTCTAAGGGCGTATAGACTATATCGGGTACCCCAAACTATCAGTTTGAACATTTGTTGCTCGAAAATAAACTCGGGCTTCTTCGAAAAGTGTACAGTCATCATGAATGTTGCTCTAAATCGACTGCATTGCATACAGCGTTGAAGACCTTCGACGATGAGCGATCATTTTATTATTATTATAGAAGCACCTGTCTTAAAATTAACTCGCATCGTTCTAGCGTTCGCCAACGGACGTTTCTCTGAAGACTTGCGTTACTTTTGGTTACCATCTTTTTTTCACCTTGGGATTAAGGAATTTTTTAAACATCCGTTATTGTAAAAATTGATCAGGCTTGGGAAATTTCAGGGAGGATCCAATCTATGAAGGCACACGTGTAATCAGTACTTAATTCCAACATTTTGGAGGAATATTTAGGAATATTTCTTTCAAGTGTTCAAAAATTGATGTCCTTTAGAAAAAGGGGCCTCAGCCTTCTAATTTCACTCTAGGACAATATCTAATTCACAAAACTATGTTTTCGGTCTGATGTTCTGAATTAATTTTTCTGCTGCGTAGATGGATATCCCCTGGATACGGAATTATTGTTTATCTCATTTGGTTTCTGTCCACAATAGAGAGTGAAAGTTGATAAAAATCTAGGCGCCTTTCTATAAATATACCCTCCACATATGGAAGGATCCTGATATCTGTGAATATCGAAACTATATAAAAATTCTTGTTTTCCATAGATTCATGTTCTACATCTTTTAAGACTTTAATGTTTACACAAGTCAAATCTTGAAAATTGGTCTTCTTTCCTATCTCTAGGTCATTGATGTTGACTAAATTATCAGGCAATCTTTGCGGTCTTTGAAGACCTTTTAATTCCTCCTAAACTGTTGTAACATCTAAAATGGAAAGTGTTTGCCAAAGTGGTGGTTGTCGCCACCGCAGACACTCTATCGGTCGAATGGTCCAGGCCCCTCACTATAGTTGTTGACCCTTCTCCGAAATTCCATGTGCTGTATGTGAACACGTTCGTCCAGCGGCCATTCCATTATCATTAAGACGTATCTGCGTGTTTCATCTTTTTTTACCTTTTTAAGTGGATTACCCAGACAAGGCAACGTTTCACCTCTTTGTATCGCCACTTGGTCGATCCCGGCGACTTGAGTAGTGGTTGACTAGACGAGTGTCAGTTGAAGGTTCTCCTCCAACTCTTGTTTCTGGGTAGTTTATTCTTGGAGAATTTGTAAAAGGCAACTTTTTTGATTCTTCGTATTTTATTGGTAGAAAAAGACTAAGAAGACTTAGGAAGATTGTTAGAGGAAGACGATGGTCTTGTATAATTACGTATGACTAATGAAAGCAGTGAATGATCACGAAGTAAAAATGATTATCAGTGATAAATGGCGCGCATCAGGGCGCATTAGGGAATTCATCCATTTGAGATAATGGAATCGGGAAGCGCAGTGGCGCTGTCGCTGGTCGCGAGAAGGATTGAAAAGTGGCAGGCTGCGAGCAAAATGTCTGATAGATCTTGGGAGGGTTTTTTTTTGCATAACTTGGCTGGCTTGGGATGGCATAACTCGGTGGCATACCATGCGCGAGAAGAGGAAAAAAGCTGGCATAAAATGGCTGCGTCATTCCTGGATGTAATTATTGCAGCGACACGACTGGGGGGTCGGCCGCATATCATCTGGGAAGGGAGGAAGGGCACCTAGGGTTGTCGGGTGAAGTGTATATATGCAAGCGTTTGAGTGCGTGTATGTGTACACTAGTGGCAGTTTTGTGATAAAACCTCACGCGGACACAGGGCGAGGGTTCGAGGATAAATGTACGGATCCATCCATTTATTTCCCGCCCTCCCTGCATGCCTGGCAGATATCCCTTCCTTTTCACTACACCCCCGTTTGTGCGCCCCTCTTCCCTAGTCCACCCGCCTTTTCTCTTTGCGGTCCCTATTCGAATTCCACCCGATAGCCTGGGGAAGCCTGGCGGATGCCCGCGGGGCGTAGAAGTCTTGAACTCCTGCGACTTTTGCGTGTGCAGTTGTGCGTGATATCCGCATCTGCAGGGGGGCGAGCGCTCTCTCTCGCTCGCTGTTTGGGGGAAGATTGTTTGCGCTTGTGTGCCCCGTCTCGCTTTCTTGCAGTTTGTTGAGTGCGCGCGCGCATTGTTCGCCGGCGAGCTCGCGTCGAAGCAGCCATATTAGCTTTTTGGGGGGCTTGGTCCTGATTGGCTTTGCGTCGCAAGAACGTTGCTGGTGAGCGAATCGCACCGCGAGCGTCTTGACTGGTTTTACAATATTTGCGAATGTCGGACGCGGTTGTTGTCGGTGGATTGTTGTCGTGAGCGTGCTTTGGGAAGACGAAGAAGGCGGTTTTGTGGTTGAACTTTTACTGTGGCTGCGGAACAAAGGAATATTTTACTCGCATTGTTTCAGCGAACGGAGTTACGTTCGAAAAAGGTGAGGTAGCTTAAGGAGGCATGGTTTGAACTTCTCTTTCCTGAAGAAATTTGTAATATTTTCTATCAGGAATTCCTATTATCTTATCTTTAATGATTGCAAATGAGCTGAAAGTACACTAATGATTGTATTACGGAAGTTAATCAGTGTATTTCATGGAAATTTCTATTTACGAACTTAATTCTTCTTTATATTTTGCTCCTTTAACGAAACGGTTGGGCCTAGACGTTTTCTAAGGACTCACATTCTACTCAAAGTTACAATCATCTTGCGATTAGATATATTTTTCACATCGTTTGAAAACTGTCGAATTGGGGCTGTTTTAAGTAATAATAGAGCTTTTAAATCTTATGAACTTGAACGGAAATATTTTCAAATACCAAAGCCAAATACTGATTATTTAATTATTAATATAAAGAAACCAGAATCTGTCTAATCCAAAATACATTTCCTTTTCAAGCATCCTTCGACTTGCTTGGGATTGATTTCGCTTTTGCTTTGGAAATTACATTAAATGCTGTAATTCACGAGATACGTACATTCATCAGTACTTTCTAATTAACGACTATTCTACTAGGTCTACTATTCTATCTAGGTATTTAACAAATATGTCATATTCTTCCCATTGTTCGTTTACAAACTAAAATTGACGTTGGTAGTAAATTTGCAAGCTCTCTTCTTACGTCGAATCAAATAATGCCAACAATAATAATTCAAATAATCTATTTCCGCAATGAACAAGTGCCCTTCAATTGTTTACGAAAGATATTATGCATTAATTATGGCAGAATCATGGTGAGACCCATGAAATGTTAGAACATGACAAGTGTTATCAAATCGAATATTTACATGCAAGACGAATCGTTTTTGCTCTGATAAAAGTAATTTTCTACCGGACCAGACCGAAACAGGTGAATAGATCAATATATGAACAGATGTATATATTGAATATGTACAAATAATTATTGGTGGGCAATTTTAACATGTTAATCACGAATTTCGATAATTAGAGAGAGAAAATGATGGAAGCCTTTGAATCTAGTAGGTAACACCCCGTACATGACATCCCCGTATGTCATGTACGGCAGGTTCCAGTCCGGTCGGAGGCATTCATCATTTTCTCTCTCTAACTATTGCATTTCGTGATTAACATCTTAAAAATTCCCCACCAATGATTATTTGTTCATATTGATATGCAAGCTGCAGTCTTACAGCTTGACAATGCGATAGTAGAAGTGCTTTCGAGAATGTAAACATCCGTTAATGTTATGACCAGTTTCGCCTTTCTGCTTGATCAGGAGCCAACCGGTCACAAAATTATATAAAATGTTTTACAATTATACGCGGATGAACAGTTCTGGTTATTCGAAATTTTAAATTTTCTACTGGATTTTCGCAAAATATACATACATTATTTATTTTGACACTTTTACACTTTTTATAAACTTTTACACCCCCTGAAATTGCACTAAAATACGTATTTCGCAAAACCTAGCTTTTCATCTATTCTAGTGACTAAATCTGAACCATTAAGTTATTTTTATAATATGTCAAAGTAACACGAAGTAATTGTTTGCTTCATTGACCGAGCATCGACTACTCCTTTTACAATTCGTTTTCAACGTAATTAGTCATATTACACACTAATACTGCTCATAGAAACAATAATTCAATTTTCTTTACATCGGCCGGGAATCGAACCGGGACCTTGTGGTCAGTCATCGGACATACAGCTGCGCCACTTGAATAGAAGCTCACACGACGTAGTAAACAATATTGTTTAAACTGCAAATAGAAGAAGTTGAATTGAACAAAGCTTTAAAATCTAAATCCTAAGAACTATTTCCAATGATTTTATTCATAATCTAAAGATAGCAATGTCAACTGTTTCATAGTTAATCTTTCACATTTTCCCGCGTGGCTATTCCCAAAAGAAATACAAATCATAATTCATATTTCTAGCTTAAAAAAAAAACGTAAATCCAAGGGTGGTAGCCATCTTTTCGGCATTTTTTTTGTTACTCCGCCACTGCAATATTCCTAATATTTGCCGAGGGCTGGGCAACGTGTTCCAGAATCATTATATCCACAATGGATTTCACATTCAATATTAATGAATTTCGTTTGTCATATTTCCACCCCGCGGGCGCGTTCGCGTCTCCCGAAAATAATATGCATTGTGTTTGCGCGAGCCGTGAGTTATGATTAATGGTGGCTGCAATGTTGTTTTTTTTTTTTTTCGTTTTCGTTGCACGAATCCCTAGAGACTTGATGCGTGCAGCAGCCGTCCGTCCCGTAGCATGACCTATGAAATTTTTCCTATTTTACTGCAATACCTGGAGACAATTTTCGGAGTTACCCTTGTGTGCAAACGTTTGATATATTTATCGCGTCTCTGATGCTGTGAAATTGCAATTTCACAAAGCTGAAATTTATTATGAGCGTTATTGAATGGTTGTAATTGAAGAGACTTGCAGTGCGAAATTATATAACGTGGTGAATTTGTTTATTAGCTACTTGACTTGAGCGTCCGCGTTGTGTATTGAGTGTGTGTGTTGAGTCGACACATATAGTATAATATCACAATTTCGACGCAAACGTATCGCGCGACCGAAGAGAGGAGGCGAACATGCTTAGCAAGAGTGAATTTACACAATTCGAGCATCTTGAATGTAATTGCTGAGCAATGCTGATTCGGGTGGTTTTCACTAGCGGCGGCGGCAGCGATCTCTCTACGACGTCGCGCGTAACTCGACATGTACGATTTGTGCAACGTGTAAAACACCTTCAATAAGCCGGAATCTACTTCCGACTTTATTTGTGTGCCGCTTGATGAGATTGAGTTGTATCATAACATGTAACTGTTGAATATTATACTCATCATGGGTAATTTTCGGTAGCAACTTCATTGGAATTATATAATGATGGGATTAGATGTTGATAGTTTGTGTGCTGTTAATAGTTTCTTTAATATCTTGCTAGTACTTTGTTTAATAATTTTAAAAAGTTGAAGACTAATTAAATTGTAAATTAAATTGTCATTATTAAAGGAAATTAAAAGTTTGAAAGTTGCAATATTCTGACTTTATTAAACTGAAAGCGGAGCTGGATTCCGCTTAATCAGGGCTCGATTGCAACTAACAAGGAGAGTGTCTCAATTGTCCGACACGGAATTGAATGAACATTTTTGTACTTGTAGTACGTAAATAGAAATAATTTGTGTTAACGAGATTTTTTGCCGTTTTGCGCCATTTGCCCAAAAAACATTTCCAAAGTTTGGTAGCAAATAAGACAAGGTATATGTTCCTTTAATAGACTGAACGCGAAGCCGAGACCTTTTATCCCGATTAAGCAATGTCCCAATTTGAAATTCAAAAGAATTTTTTTTTAAACAGCGTAGAAGCAATTTCAAAACAGCAATTTTATTTAATTTAATTTAAAACAAAACAAAAACAACAATTATATTAAAAAGTGATATGTAAATTAAATCTTTTGGAGGAGTTTGTTCAAGGTGAGATTTTAATTGTACAAAAACATCGCAAAGAATAATTGCTGATATAGGACGCACAATATTTTCATATTTCATAAAATAACGCATAAATGTATACTTTATAGAAAACATTTGCATTAATTCGATCTTACGCTCATACGTAATGTAAAATTGACTTCTAAATTCAAGTTAGGTCGTATATACTAGGCTCGACATGTCAATCCATGGTGGCACATGTGAATCTCAGACCTTCACCAGCATTTTTGTTTCGATTTAGAGGAATTCCCCGAAAAATTCCGTTCTTTAGCATTTGACCCTTATAAGCGGTTCTCCGGATGATCAGGTGTCCATATTAAGCAGAGGCTATTGTGTGTGATATTTCGCTATATATTTTTTGTAAATATTTTAGTCAATAAAGCTTTAAACATCTTTTTATAGAGTCAGGAATGAGTTAAATTTGTGTACTAAGGAAAATTTCATGTTATAATTAGAAAGTTCAGGCATTAGTTATATTTTTACATAAATAACAAATAGCTTCAAAGATATTTATTAAAAATTGCAAAGTTTTCTTTAATACGTCTAAAGTCATTACCAATTTCACAATAAAACATGCTCTATAAAATAATGATATGAATCCATATCCTCATCCAAATGACTTATTCGTTTCGGATTTGTAATACATATTATTCTTAAAACTGTTCGCATATGATCTTATTTTTCTATAAATTTATAGATAGGAATTGAAGGTTTTCCAGTGTTTCTCTTCATTAAAATCGTAACGAAGTAAGGCCACTAATACTTTAACACAATCCTAGTGGCTATGTTAAAACCATTATTTTTTAACATTTTATGATGTCTGTGCCTTGGGACTTGGTAGATATTGTTGCTACTTTTATATTGAAACACTTATTCTGAAAAATTAGTTTCATAGTTCCTATAACTCCCATAAATAATTTCATAGTTCCTACAACTATAACAACATATTGCTGATCGTGCTTACAGAAAGAAAATATAAGAAACATTTTTGTCAAAATTGATTCGTCCGAAAAGGTTCCTGCCACTTAGATTCACTTTTTCCCATCTAAAACTTGGTAAATATAAGCAAACTACAAATAAGAACTCTTAATAAAATCAGAACGATATTAGATTATCTATGATTGCTACTTTTTATATTTATATTTTATATATTTTAGCTACTTTATATTTCTAGGTACAATTTTGAAAGTAGTTCCTTATGTACATTATATCACAGTTGGGATCAAATATTATCAACTTTTGCAACATAGTTTGGCAAATATTTACACAAATTTCGTCGCTTTTGACTGGAGTGTAATCTCATCATCTTGTCGCTGGAGTGTTTGCAGTCGCTCTTGAAATACTCGAACCACAAAATGGCGGCCGCTCGCGCTCGTCTCATCGACCTCGAACCTAACTGTAGCGATGGATGGACGATCCATCGACGCGACGAGGAGACGTCGGCGGCGGCGGCACGTCGGTTCTTTGATTTCGTTGTTTCTTCCTCGGCCCAACGATTGTAAAGATTGCATTTAACGCAAAAGCACGGCGCATCTGAAAATCGAACTCGGCTCTACTGCAGCCATTCGCAGCGAACGATTCGCAATTCGTGCCGCACTTGTGCATACGTCTCCATTAATCATTCCCCAAGCTGCACTGCGCTCCGTGGGCCTGGCCTTAATTAATTTCTTTCGGCGGCCATCTTGTGAGGCAATGCAACAGCCCGCATACAATGCGCATTAAAAATTAACGCACAGCATGCCTGGCTCTCGGTATTCAGCTGATTAACAACTAATTACGAGCGTAAAACATGGCGGTTTCGTTTGATCTCCACACTCTCTTGCCTCTCGTGATGGCGTCTCGATACGCTTCACGTAATTCATATTTTTATTAGATATTGTTTTTAATTTCGTTGCTAGCAGAATTCTCCAGCTATTATTCTCTAGCTATTGGATAGATGTGAGACCAGAAAAAAGTTATTGGAATCCTATTAGAATACCTCAAGCTATTTGATTCATGTCCGATCACCGTGGACGCGCTGCACAGTGAGAGGCTAGATCGAGATAATGTAATTATCGTGGCTCGGTCGGTGGGTTTTGGGACATGGATTAGCTGAGGCATTACTATTAGATCTGGTTGGAAGTCTGGTCGGCGTGGTTTTTTAATTGGATGTCGGTGGGCTGGGCCAGGTTGGTTGGAAAAGGCCTGGTGGCAGGTAAAAGGCTCGGCCTTCGATTGCACAGGTACACGCTGCGTGTGCCTGGCCAATAAGACCAGAGCGAAATGGAGAGACGTGGAATAGAGCGAGGTCGAGTGAGAGCGAGTGTGAGATGTTGGTAGTGGGGCTGGAGCGGTTCTTCTGGCGGTTATGTGCTCTCTCGCATGGGCTGGGTGCCGACTGGGTGCAGAGTGAGCACCCAGTTCTTCGGCTCCGTGGCTAAACGCATTCACGCTCCGTCAGTGTGATGCTGCTCTTTTTTTTTCCGCCTCTTCACCGAGTACCCGTGGTCGTCGTGCATTAAGCCTCCAAGATCCGACGACGCGATCTTTGTGGTTGTGGAGTGACCGGAGTTATTGGTGACCAATTTGGATTACAATAGGATTTATTAGTGTTGATTGTGATACTTGTGATTAAACTATGACTCGCGACTTAATGCACATCAGAATGCTGTAGGCGTAATTAAGACATACTGCAGTTCCCTTTCGTTGGGACAATTAGTGCGGCAGTGCTCAAATACGTTGTGTGCTTTGTCCTTCGCAGGAGAGTATGTGATCAAGAGTGAGCTTGAGGATCCCCTGATCGACGCCGACCTTCCCTTTCCGTTTCCGGAGCTGATTGATCATCTTCTGGATGACGACTCCAGTTCGACGGTAAGTGTCATTGGACTTGAAGTTGTGATTAGAGTGTGAAAGAATGGGTTGCTTGGGGTTTGTGCAGGCTGACGACTCTACAGGCAACGAACTCGAGCTTCTTGTGAAGCTGCGCGCGGAGGCTGCGGCAATCGCCGCCGCCGACGAAGACGAGGGCCTCTACGACGAGGAAGCGAATCGCCCCACCGGCGCCGTTTCGCCGCTGCTCGGTGACGCCGCCGCCGACTTAGTGGAGAGCTTTGCGAGCCTTGAGGCGGCCACCGCCGGTTCTAGTGCGTCGGTTGATAGCGGTTCCGCCGAGGCGGAACTCGACCTGCTGCAGGAGATGATGCAAACGTCGCAATTTCATCATCCCCATCATAGGGCTTTCCAGGTAGGCGTCTTAGCTTTATTTCATTTTTGAGTAATTTCGAGCAATTCACTTTTACTAGTCTTTGTTAAAAAATTATGTCGTAGAGGAAGAGTGTTGAAAGTCAGATATCTTTGATACTAAGGTTTCTTTTCAAAGTTTCTCAAGTTAAAATTTTAGTAATTAGCTAACAGTGTACGAAATTCACATTCCTCAAATATAGTTGAGGAAATATACTGCTATAGTTGATTGTTCACCGGTTTTTGATTTTGTAAGGGAAAACGAAAGTTGTAGAAATTTGGTAGGCTGATTTCATCAATAGCATCTGACCCCCAAGTACCAAATATTAATCAAGAATTAAATTAGACTATCAGGTGCTAAAGTTAGATCAAACACTAAGTACTTGGAGTACTCCTCAGAAAGACGTCCCAGAAGCCAATTATCTTATTAGGAATTATATAAATCCCGGAAAGTCCTACAGATTTCTGACAAATGAAGAGTTTCTCACTTCAAAATAGTCAACAATAGCTGTCTGAAGTGAAGGATTTCTTCATAAGTACTAATTCAGTATTTGAAAATGAAACTGCTCAACTCTTAAAAAGATCGATCGATCTCCAAGTATCAATCAGAGAATTTTCCACTTTTTACTTATCAATCCCGCGAATTTCTCTTATCTATCCCGTTATCAAGCAACAACAAACAATTAACAAAATTTTCATCTACAAGTATGGCGCGCATGTCCCACATGTGTGTAGTACACCTGTGGGCAAATCGCGGCGATGTGTTCGACACGTGCGTGTACCTAGTAAGTACAGTCAAGGTTACCGCATATTGCGCGTTCGGAAGCACCACGAAAAAACACTCAGATCGCACGCTGCATTTGACGGAAAACCATCTCCATAACGAAATCACTTTTGCCCATCTCATTTGCCAATTGCTCCTCCACCTTTCCCATCGCCTACCTTATTACATAGACCTCCTCTTCACTGAATTAGAAGCCAAACGAAACGTCCTAATATTCATGGCTTTCTAGCCGTCATGCGTGAGTGAATTTCGATTAAACCCCCCCAAAAGTGCTTTACTCAATTGGACTAAAAGCGCGAGTGAAATAAGTGTAACCAACCCTCTACCCCAAAGTCCACATTGAACCTTTTATAAAGAAGGACGGGTAGAGGGGTAAGTGTACGAAGTGGCGTGGTCTGTAGCACCCTCGGAGGGCGTTTGGCCAATCCCCGCCAGTGTTTGCCGGCTGCAATCGATAGACACTCTGTTTGGGAAGCGAGCATATAGTGGAGGGGAGGTTGACTACCCTCTAGCCAGCGAGGGTGGATAACAAACATGGCGTCGGAGCCCACACGCGTGTCAGCGGTGGACGCGTGCGACCACCTATGACAGGTCAGACCCCTCTTTTGATCTCTTATCACCGGCTAGTTTCGATGAAAGACAAGGCCACCAGCGCCTTAAGTCAATATATCAAACATATCTGTCGAAATAAAGAAATAAACAACGAACAAGGTAATAATAAATCAATCACCCGCTGTAAAAGCGCAGAAATATATTAATAGGTCCTTAATTAGCAAGAGAAATAGCAGAACCAAAAAAGGAGATAATAGAAATCAAAACAAATCAGGAGAAGAAAGAACATGAATGGATAAAAGAGAAAACTGAAATGGTGAACAGAATCAAACAGCTTGAAGACGTAAAGGAATTCAGAGAAAAACCTAGCAAAAGAAACAACATAATACTAGAAAATGTACAATTTGATACCAAGAATGCCAAAAATAAAATAACAGAATTTATAAAAGAAAAATTGGAGGAAGCAGAGGAAATAATTGAAACGCATAAAATAAATGAAAGGACAACATTACTTAAAGTATCCAACAAAGAACAAAAAATGGTAATAATGACAAACAAGTACAAACTAAGAGCAACAATTATAGAGCAACATTTATATAGATAGTGAACTAACAAGGAAAGAGATGGAAATACAGAAACAACTGCTGAAAATATCAAGAGAAGAGAAAGGAAATAAAACGAAGGTAGCATATCAGAAGTTAATAATCAACGGTAAAATACTAAAATGGGAGGACATCAAAAATAAACCAATAAATCCAAAAAACTAATTGACGTAATACGACAAACACCAAACAACCAAATAAATAAACATAAGAAAAGGAAGCGAAAGAAAGGAGAACGGATAAAAACATGTACATGGAATATCAGAACAATGCTACAACCTGGAAGAATGAACGAAATTGCTGAAGAAATTATTAAGTACAACATCGGCTTAGCAGCAATACAAGAAACCAGATGGAAAGAAGAAGGACAAATAAACACACCAGCATTCTCAGTATATTACTCGGAAGATAATAAACAAGGAAGAAATGGAGTGGGATTCATTGTAAACAAAAGACTAATAAAAACTGATATTGAATTTAAACCTATTGATGGAAGAATTGCGTCACTAAGATTAAAGACAAAAAAGGAAACAATGACAATAATAAATGTATATGCACCAACAGAAACTGCAAAGAAAGAAGATAAAGATAAAGAAATTACCAATGTACCCAAAACCAATATAATCATAGTAATGGGCGATGTTAATGCCCAGATAGGAAACGAAGAATATCTAATAGGAACTGCTTGGAAGAACACATACCATGAAATAACATCAGATAACGAAAGAAAACTGGCAAATTTAGCAGCGTATATGGGACTCTGCGTAGCAAGTACGAAATATAAACACCCTGATAAACTGAAAACAACTTGGAAGGCGCCAAATGGTCAACACCAAAGGAACAATAAGAACTAGAGAACAGCAAATAATTGCATATGCAGACGACTTAGCCATTTTTACCAGAAGGAGAAAAACACTGGAAGAGCTAATTAACAAGATAAACAGAGACAGCAACCTAATGGGATTAAACATAAACGAAAATAATGAGAGTAGGAAGAGTCAAGTATAGAAATTGGAAAAACAGTATACGAAACAGTGGAGAACTTCAAGTACTTGGGTGTCAACATAAACCACAAGGGCGTAAAT